>CABHPR010117338.1:0-42095 GCA_902168415.1 Peromyscus melanophrys
AAGCTGGATCCACATTCAGCTAAGTCCTCAGGTCAAAAATATTTTCTTATCCCCACATAAGTAAATCAAGAATTTTTGTGGAGGAAACAGAAGAAATAACAAAGTGGATATCTTACCAAAATAGAAAAAGAAAGATGAATGGAAGGAAAGAGAATATTGAAAAGAAGGTGACAAGAAAGTGAAGTAGAGAGAAACACCTGAAGTAGAAACATGGACTGTGGCAGCCACAGTGTGAAGGGTTCACAACACGCCCCAAGGTCAGGCAGGTTTGTACATGCCGGCGGACACATCCGCCCAGCTAGTTCCAGGTCAGGATAGGCATTTCCGGTTAAAGGCGTCTGGTAACCAGGGTGACCAAAGACCCGGACACATCTGCCTGGCCGAATTCCAGGTCAAGATAGCCATTTCCGGGTCAAGGCGTCTCGGTGACCAGACCCGTGATGTCATGTAGCCACGCAAGCAGCGTGCTCAGCGTGCTACGTCACCCACGCCTATCTGGACACGCCCCACCTCATAAAAAGCCGCCATAACTCTGACCTAATCTCTTCCCTCACACACGTGCTCTCCCGTACGGGCACTCACCCCCCTCTGTCCTCCCAAAATACTCTTATCAGCGGATTCTGTCGTGTTTCGTGACGTTTTCTTGCAGGGTAACAGCGAAAAATACTAACACAGTGGTTAACTCACTGTGAGTCTCATCAGAGTTCTCCTTATAGCAAGCTTGACATCCTTATTCCTGAGACTGTAAATAAAAGGGTTCAACAAGGGCAGCAAAAATGTACAAAATACACTAAAAACTTTCCCCTGGTCCACAGATTCATTTGATGATGTTTTGATATGTGTAAGCACACCAAATCCATAGAATAGGGCAACAGTTATTATGTGAGAACTACAGGTGCTCATGGCTTTGGACAGACCCTTACCTGATGACATCTGAATGATATTAAAAAGAATCAAAGCATAGGACATTAAGATAATGATGCTAGATGCAATGACTACCATGCTGACAACAACAGAACTCACAAGCTCATTGGCATAGATGCTGCTGCAGGAGAGCTGGAGAAGGGGGAAGATATCACACACGTAGTGGTTGATGATGTTAGAATCACAAAAGTTCAGCCTGATCATAAACCCTGTGTGAACCATGGCCCCAGCAAACCCCATCAAGTAAGAACCAAACATCATCAGGGAGCATCTCCTAGGAGACATGATGACCATGTACAACAGGGGTTGACAGATGGCTACATAGCGATCATAGGCCATGGCTGTCAGGACATAGCACTCAGAATTGGCAAAAAAGCAGAAGAAAAACAGCTGAGTTATGCATCCAGTGAAAGAAATTCTGTTCCTCTCTAAGACAAAACTCATTAGTGTTTTGGGAGTAAAGACAAATGAATAACATAAATCAATGAAGGACAGATTAAAGAGAAAAAAGTACATGGGTGTCTGCAAGTTTGAATTCAGGAAAATGAGACTCATTAAACTCAGGTTTCCCACCACAGTGGCTGCAAAGTTCACTAGAAAGATGACGAACAGGGGCAGCTGGAGCTCAGGATTCTCTGTCAATCCAGTGAGAATGAATTCTGTCACTGAAGAGTCATTCTCCATAGCCATTTGTGTTACCAGTAGAGCTGTAGAAACAGTAGCAAAGGGTCACATTAACAGGGACCTCTGTCACTGATCCAGAAGGACAGCTAGAGCCAGTTGTTACACATTCATGGTTGTCTTCATCCACTGAGCATAATATTCAAAGAACACTACTTCTCATTCCTCAGAAATCCCTACTTCTTCTTTTCCTATCCATGATGAGCATCTACTCTGAGAAAACACTGACACGTCTTCTAAAGTCTTTAAACAACCATTTCTTCCAGTCTCTTTAATCTTCATTAAGGATTAGGGATAGAAAGAGAAATAAACCATCACTGTCTCCTGAACCCATGATTCATATAGCTCTGAGATTTAGGGGATGTTATAAAGATAAAGACGATTGGTGAAACTCTAACTTCTACTCACCTGAATATGTCACTGCTCTTGGACCACACAGGCCCTTTCACTCATGTCCTAAGGGGTCTAAGTTTCTGAATGATGAGATATTAGTTATCAATACAAAATTGTCTCTGAAATCCTAAAATATCTATGCCAGGGAAATGGCATGACTTCAATTTCAGAATTTCTAATAAAAGTATTCTTTATTTTCACAAAGGAAAATAACAATCTCAGGTGTGCATCCAATACATCATTTCAAGCAAGTGAGACCTTTATAACCTATCATTATAGGAAAATATATTAGAAATTGTATTAGTTGGGGTTATCTACAGTAACAGAACTTATGGAATGAATATATATGTATATGATATATGTCATATATATGTATTTATATACATATGGGAATTTATTGGAATGACTTACAGGCTGCAGTTCAACAATGGCTACTTATGAGTGGATAGTCCAAGAATCTAGTAGCTGCTCAGTCAGATAAGGCTGGGTATCTCAGCTAGTCTGCTGAGACCAAGAAGGAATTGATGTGCCAATGAAGCAAGAACAAGCAGGTGAAGAATGAACCCGTCCCCATTCAATTATCCTTATGTAGACTCCCAATAGAAGGTGTGGCCCAGATTATAGGTGTGCCTTCTAGCCTCAATATCAGGATTAGAGACATGTATCTTCCTGCTTCAAGATCTGGATCATGAGTGTGCCCTCCTTTTCTGGATTATAGTTCATTCTAGTTATAGTCAAGATGACAACCAAGAATAACCATCAGAGAAGTATATAATATTATGCTCTCCTTGATGACATCTCCCAGGTTGAGTGAGTCCCTTAAGGGCAAAAATAATAGAACGTGTGTTTATATCATGTAGTATGGATGTAAACAGTCTCTCTTTAGAGACTCAAAGTATTACTTAGTTTGTGATTTCCACCAGGAATACCTAGTTCCCTGAGCAGATTATTGGGTAGTTCCCTTCAGAATTCTACTCATTATGACTTGCACAACTCAGCAAGAGAAAAATCCAGGGGCATATTCACTTTTCATTTCCAGTAATTTTCTAGAAATCCTTGCAATTGCATCAGTAACTATGAGTTCATAGATAAACATCCCATAAAAAAGATTTTGGAACAAAGGGGTGAGGGTCAAGGAGTAGGCACTTAGGAAAGTTTGAGTTTAAATCCAGATTTGGAGAGAAGAGGGATTCTATAATCAAGGGGCATCAAGATCATGATGGGAAAATCTACAGAGACAACCATATCAAACTAGTGGGAACTCATGAACTTTAGACCAACAGCTATGGAACCTTAATGAGACTGGACAAGGCCCTCTGTATCAGCCAGACAGTTGTGTAGCTTGATCTGCTTAATGGGTCCTCTGGCAATAGGAACATCATCCATTCCAGGTGCATGAGCTGGCTTTTTGGAGCCCACTACCTATGGTAGGACAACTTACACAGCCTTGATACAGGGGGAGAGGCTTGGACCTGCCTCTACTGAATGTACCAGGTACTGCTGACTCCCCATGGGAGGCCTTACCTTGTTGGAGGATTAAATGGGCTTAGGTTGGGGGCAAAGACAGGGAGGGATGGGAGGAGGGAAGAGAGATGGAATCTGTGGTTGGTATATAAAATGAATGAAAAATTTTTTAATAAAAATAAATTAAAAAAGAATGAAGCTATATACTGTAGATGTAACCAACCGTCTTATTAAATAAGAGACACAGAGCCAATAAAATACCACTATAATATACCAAAATTGTGATTTCTCTAGCCTTGTTGATTTATATTTACATATCTATATTTCTGTGGATATCCATAAAATATGGCTCATAAGAGAGGGTCTGGGATATGGCCCAGTGGTAGAAAACTTATTTTGCATACACAGACCTTTAGGTCTAATCTTAGCACTGTAATAATAATAATAATAGTAATATGAATCAAGATAAAAGAGCTACTGCATCATATTATTGTTTTAATGAAATTCAATGATCCACATAATGTAGCATGTAGGACTGTCCTAGATGTATAAAAAGGTGCAATCCCCCTTCCCTGTTCCATATCTTTATACAGATAAACCGGGGTTTCTCTTCCTCATCACATAGACATTCAGAGGAAGTAAATATATGCTGTGTTGCTCTCCTGTGTAACACAGAATGAATGTCATTTCTTGGCCCTGCTCATTATTGTATGCCAATATTATAATCCACATCATTGCCACCAACACGCCAGTCGTGGACAATAAAATTTCTCTAGACATTCTAATATATTCCATGGGCACTATTGATGCCTAGAAAATGATGTGCTAGAAACAAAAAGCCTTTCTGACTTTTAAATTTTCTCCCAGGTAACCTGGTGTTATTCCAATAGAATAGACCTTGTAGACCACTTGACCTTTCTCTAATGCAGACAATGATATTCTGCCCGGATAATTTCCTCTACTAGAATAGACCATTACAACAAAGAACTTCCTTAAGATAAGTTGTAGAATATGGAATCATACCCCTCAAAATCAACCAGAAAACAGAAATACTGTTCTTCCCAGTTCTATGCCTCTATGTGTGAGTCAGCTGACCATAAAGAAATGGTCTTATCTTCCCTACTTTATAGTGAATCAATAGGCTTCTATTCAGGAAGGTGTCTTGGCATGTACTTAGGATAAATGAGTATGACCACAAATGGACCAAGAAGAATCAGAATAGACAGGCTAAGCGGGTTTCATATTCCAAGTTGGTAATTAGTTCCTACTTTTTGTCCAATCACATTATAGACAGCTTTTCAGTCTCTCTCAGTCTTAGCCATAACATTGGACTGTTTTTCTTGATCTCTAAGTTTTTCGTTCCAATAGCTCCTATTTCAGGCAAAACTTTGAACAAAGTAATCTAACATATTTCTTTTTTTATTAATCTGTTTTTTGTTCTAAGAATGTTAGACTCTGTCCACAGGTACACTGTCTGCATCTTGGCATTTAAGAAGCTGAGCTGAGGGATTGCAAATCAAGGCTATATAGTAAAACACTATTTTGTTTTGTTAATAAAAGAGGGGAAACCAACAGTTTGGATTAAGAAGAGAAAAACACAGACTGGGGAAAGGAAAGAATGGTTCATGATCCTCACAAGAGTAGCGGCAGGAGATAATAGACCACCTCTGTCCATCTTTATCATGGCAAAATTGTGCAAGTGAGTCGCTGGTCTAATTGTACTTCTGCAGTCCACATGGTTGTGTCCTGGAAACATGACTAGGGTGGTGAGGTACTAAAAAAAGGAAAGATATACAGAAACAGTCACACAGAAAAGGTGAGATTAAATGGACCAGGCACTCTAATGGAGGTGCGCCAGAAATAGCCTGGACTTGGCTCCTTTATTCTATATGTCTGCATCAAGGAAGTAGGTGTCTTAATTATACTATATTGCTATGAAGAGATGCCATGACCAAGCTAACTTATAGAAGAGTTTATCAGACTTAGGGTCCAAGAAGGTTAGAGTCTGTGAGCATCATGGTGGAGAGCACAGCAGAGGGCAGGCAGGCATGGTACTGTAACAGTAGCTGAGAGATTTTACCCTTATCCTCAAGTAGGAGGCAGAGAGAGACTGGGCCTGGAATGGGCTTTAGAAACTACAAAGCCTAACCCCAGTGACACTCCTCCTCCATCAAAGCCACACCTCCTAATCCTTCCCAGCTTCACCAATTGAGGACCATGCATTCAAATGTATGAATCTATGAGGGCCATTCTTTTTTTTTTTTTTTTTTTTTTTTTTGGTTTTTTTCAAGACAGGGTTTCTCTGTGTAGTTTTGCGCCTTTCCTGGATCTTGCTCTGTAGACCAGGCTAGCCTCGAACTCACAAAGATCCGCCTGCCTCTGCCTCCAGAGTGCTGGGATTAAAGGCATGTGCCACCACTGCCCAGCTGGGGGATATTCTTATTCAAATTACCATAGTGAGTTTATTGTATAAAGATAAAGGATAAAAGCAGTTTTATTCCATACAGCTGAACAAGGAAACAGGTTAAGCTAATCTGTAGATTTCTGTAGAGGGGCAATCTCAGACTGTAAACATCTAGGAGGAGAAAGCTGTAGGAAATATTTTCTGTCCTAGTCCACACACAGACCAGGGCAAGTCTTTGCCATTTCTCTGAGATTGACTCATGGAAGGCTTGCCATTCGCCTGGATCTAAGGCATTCAGGTACTTCATATGGCTGTGACCATGTCAACAACAGGCATTCACTCAGGAAGTCATCTGCTTTCCATACTCTAAAGCCTGGACCTCTACTATATCTACCTCCCAGATCATTCTATTTTGTACCTATTGATGTGCTCAAAACTCAAACAAAGTTTAAAACTTTTATGATGGCCAGGGATTCTCTTGCACCATTCTTTATTTCTTCTGTTATTTTCACACCATCCAGGCAGCTGGTGAACAATCTAACATCAATACCCTCCCTATCTCATTGTTAGTTTGGCCTCCAAAACCAAGAGGAACTTCCTCCTTGAAAGGTATGGACCCTTCTTACCTGTACACACTTGGGGGCTCTGTCTTATGCTTCAGGTATTCTGTCAGATTCTAACTTGATCTCCTACTACTCACCAGCACTGTGAGTATAAGTAACCTTTTCTTGATGTTTCCCACTACCAGTTTCTGCCACTATTATTGTAACTAGGAATTCAATTATATCAATATTCTTGTTACTATTGTCAAGTATTTAAAAATATTGTAAATTGTTCACCCATCATTACTAGGATTCTTTGATTTACATAAATTAATTTTTGGTTAGTTTTCACAGTATACTGCCAGAGGTCATGGGAATATACAGTAGTTGGCAATTAATAGTTCCAGTGCCTACCCACCAGACAAATAACTCTTTCATGGAGGAATCCCAGAGGCAAGGCTTTTGGGATCACAGACTCTGAAAACTGGTTACTTCTGTCTATAATTTTTCTCATGTGCCACTACATTTCTTTCCTGAAGACAGCTATTGGTATTTTTCCCACTACCTGTGTGTTTACCTTGTAAAAATATTCCATCTACTGGGCACACATATACCTGTGGTAGACAGAAAGATGACTTCTCACTAAGTTGTACAATTTTGATACATGGAAAACATACTAGGATATGCTTCATAATCAGATCTATTATTCCACTAACACTGTAAAACACGTAGGCCTTGCTTTTTATCATTAGCTCAGACTGACATAAAGAAAACAGCAATTTCTTTTCAGTTCTAAGACAAGCTACACACAATTGCCCCATTTGGGGCCTCAGAGCATATTCAAACTAGAATGAATGCTTCAGAAAATGCACAGAGACACATTCCCAGGTGTCTGATTGTAGAACCAAGGTTAGGCACAAAACAACTTTGGTATCAGTTTCCCCACTTGATAAAAGTCTAGATGATAACCCAGATCAATGACTAATGCCCTACACAAATTTCTCAAGCAATTTACTCACTGCATGAACTTCTAACCTCAGATATTTAATACAAGACTCAAAGATCAGCTAACTTGCTGTTTATTGTTTTGGTACTGAATAACAATTAATCAATTAACCAAGTCCAGAGAGAAACAGTTTTATGTCCAGCTAACTGAGAAAATAGTTTCACAATTAGCCACGTCTACAGAGGATGATCTGGCTTTTACAGCCTTCAATAAAAACTTAAAAATTCCCTTGTGATCTGGGGTTGCAAGCAGGCTACTATATATATATATATATATATATATATATATATATATATATATATATATATATATGACACTTTCAATGCCACTGCCTGGGAAAGTACCAAATACCATGTCCCTGCCTATGCATTGTCATGGTAAATGGCTCTGCTCCTATTCAGGTACTGTACTCCAGAACTTTTTCCTTTTTATACATTACATTCTGCTTTCTATTTCAATCATTTTACACACCATTTAAATTTGTCTTATTTCATTTTTTATTTTAAAAGTTTAATTATACATTTGTGTCAATAATGTATTAAAGGATGAAAACATAGATTTCCTCTTGAAGGACTGACCAAGAGCAAGCCCAAATTTGAATTCTCAACTTTGCTCCCTGTGTCTTCTGTCTGTCCACAGATTATGGCTAATGGTCTAGTTCTGATCTATTTTATCTATCTATCTATCTATCTATCTATCTATCTACCTATCTATTTATCTAACTATGTATCTATATGATGTCTGACTACCCTAACATCTCTTCCTAACAAAGGGCTTTGCTCTGTATTTTTTGAACAATGTAAAAAGTCTGGCATGGGAAAGTGATGAAGGATTCCTTACAGAACCACATAACAGAATTTTAAAGAGTAGAAGTCATTTTACTGACTCCCCCCAACTCACCCAAAATAGTCAAAATAACCTCAAAGAGGGATTATCAAGCTACACCTGAATGTTGTTTTCAAATTGTATGGTATGTAGTAGGACAGGCCCATAGGGTAGAGGGAATTGGCTCAAACCAGTTACCAAGGCACGCACATAATGTATTTCCGTATGAGCCAACCTGAAGTCTGCCTGAGGGCCTAGCAACAAGTGCTGTCAGAGTTCCTGGTCACTGTCAGAGTTCCTAAACATGCCCAGCCAATGAGGGACAACCATGCAATGCCACCAGATTGGACACAGCTTGGGTGCTAGGAAGAGGGTATATAAGTCCTTCCTCATTATTGAATAACAAGTCTGCTATTTGTCTTCAACTGACTCCAGGTGTCTGTGTCATTGACACCATGCCTTCTCAACACCTCCCCTGAGAGGGCTGTTAGGATCCAGCAATATCAGTAAATATTTATTATGCGTGGTTGCTTCCAACATGTTGGCTGCTTTTAGCAAGTGACTACCACAACACACACTTACACACATATGTTACTCTGGGGCATGGACATAGAAAATTAAATTTTAGTCACAGACATAAAAGAATAAATAACCCAACATCAAACCTATACATTACATTACATAAGTTGTAAAAGCTGAAGACAGAAAATTCAAACTAAATATGGTGGCTTGTTACATTGTTCTCTTAATGACAGGTTAAACAAACAGGCTCAGTATATAACAAGATATCAATCTTACCTCTTAAGTGATATCAAGATGTATAATTAACTTGGTTTGAAGACCATGAAAAGTCCATTCTCTTTGAACGTAAAAGATTTTTTCATAAAATTGTATCACTATGTACACTATTAATGAGAATGTCAACTAGGTCAGTCAGTATGGAAATCAATATAGAGGGTCCTAAAAGCTACTAAAAATAGAGTGATCATATAATCCAGCTTTATCACTCCTGGGTATAAACCTGAAAGAACTAAAGTCACACAATAAAGATAACCGGATAAAAATTTGATAATTGAAGCATTATTAATAATATTCAAGACATGTGATTAGTTTATATACCCATCAATGAATTAATATCTAAAGTAATGACAGTAATAACAAAAGACTGACAGCTGAGAAACAAGAGAAAAATGGAAGGATTTAGTGGTGAAAATATCTCAAACTAAAGGGCAGTTCTAAAAAAATCTTGAGCAGATCGATAAGCAAACTATATTAGGCAGAAAGTAGACAACCTAGTACATAGACATTCCATGCCTAGTCATTGGCTAGAGCATCTCAGTTAAACCTGCCTTTGCCTGAGTATTACAGTGCACACAAAGACTTACCAGCCACAAGCTGTCATCAACTGTGTACACCCCAGGTGTTTCCCTTAACAAGGAGCTAAGCAGGACCATCTAAGGCCAAAGTCCAAGTGACAAACTAAATCCTAAAATTGTTTATAATTAGCAGTATTAGAAAAATAATGTATCTAATTGTTTATTAATTGTAAGAGCAAAGGTATTATTGATTTATCCAAACAAGAAAAAATTCATGGCTACATAGTGATCACAGGCCATTGAGGTCAACAAATAGCGTTCAGAGATGACAAAAAAGAGAAAGAGAAACAGCTGAGTCATGCAGCCCAAGTATGAGATGGCATTATTCTTGGAGACAAAGTTCATCAGTATTTTGGGACTGAAGACAGAAGAGTAGCAGAGATCAATGAAGGAGAGGTTGAAGAGGAAATAGCACATGGGGGTGTGCAGATAAAGATTGAGGCCAATCAGGGTGACCAGGCCAAAGTTTCCCACCACTGTGACAATATAGATCATTAGAAACAGGTAAAAGAGGGCCAGCTGGAGCTCTGGACGATCTGTCAAGCCAGCAAGGACAAACTCAGTCATGAAGGATTCATTTCCAGCCAGAATTCTTATTCTTAAAAGTCTGAGGAGACAGAAGAAAATTTCCCTGTTAAACGTGCCAACACTCTACTTTCAATTCACATGTATAACCAGGGATTGGTGAAAAAAATCAAAGAAAATTCTCCTTTGTCAATGGCATCTGAATATACAACCACACACTCCCTTCAACCTTTCAGTCTTTCTTGCTTTTACATGCTTGAGCTGAATGTGACAAATTATTTCTCCATTCTCTACTGAAGATAAATAATTGTCTGATATATAAACCTGCCTGCTGTTTGTTTACAAAGGATTTGTCTCTCAAAGCTCATCTTAATACTTAGTGTCCACTCATGACTCCAATATTTTACTAGGCACCTCAATTCCCTTATGATGATTAACCAGAAACAGAATTCCTCTAAGAAAGAAACCAAAAAGATAGTCTGCCTCTTATATAGGGTTTTCAGATATCATACTGAAGAATTCATAAGAAAGAAAAAGTAGCTGGTACCTTAAACTTTATAATTAATCACATACCATACCCTAGTGTCTCTATGCAATCTCCTCTCCTCCATTCTAGATAGACAAGGGATAAATAAAGGTTAAATTTTGTTTTCAAAGGTTGCTTAATGGGTGAATGAGAAACATAATTAATTTGCATATTATTTCTTTACTATTAAATATGAAAGAATGCCCAATTGTATTCTTATTATATATAGCGTCCTTATATCTAAATCACACATCAGTGTTTGTGAAGGGACAAATGACGTCATTGTGTTCCTGAAGCTAATAAATCTGCCTTGCTACGAGAACTGCTAAAGCACCAGAAACTGCTAAATCTGCCTTACTACCAGACTAGGAATACAGTCAACACAGCAAAAGCTCATGAAAGAAATAGAAACAGTAAGCCAAAGATATTGCCCAGTTTCTTGCTAGTCTACAAACGAGTTTTACTATTTGAGCCACATGAATGAGATGATCAGAGTCTCGATGAACTCACGCTGCTTCCCCTCAGAGAACTCAGTCCTGACTCCTATGTTTGTCCCACTTCCACTTTCCTGGAGGAGGATTTAGCTCTGGAAGTGTCAATGCTGATCAGGGGCAATCACAAATCTTCTCCCTTTCCTGGAAAAATAGCAAGATAGCATACACAACGCATTGTGAGTGATCCAAGAATCACTATACAGTAGCAATCATACTACTAGTTAATTGTTTACCAAGAGGTTGTGAAAGAATTGTACAGAGCTGATAGCAGGGCCACCATGCCATAAAGCACATGCCATTTTCATGAGACTTATAAGATTCATCTAGACTTTATTAGACTTCAAGTGTGGGTCTCCCTTAGGATTTCCCTGTGGTGACCAAATAGGAAGGGAAGAAATAAAAGTACCTATGTTTATATCCTAAGTCCTGATAATTGATATGAACTTCACACTTGAAATTATGCAGTCCCTGGAATATAGGTGCTAGGAGCCTCCGTGGTCATTCACAGAGAAGCAAATATGATTAACATCATTAATGTTGCCTAATTGGAATTCTAGATACTGTTTTAGTTTTACTAAAAGTATATGTACCATATATTATTTATTTTGCTGTTTCACATTTTGATTTTCTATTTAAATAACCAAGAGTGAATATTTAAGAACTATAAAGAAAAGCTGTACTTTGGGTTTTAAAGAAAAGTACTGTATGATTAAAAAAAATTACTATTTCATTAAAATGTATTTTGATTATGTTATTCTGTCATATAAAAATTTCCTTTCATGTAACAGATTAAAATCAAATCTGTGCATTGGGATACTGTAGCTGATGTTTTCTACAGTCCTGCCTGGCCCAAGGTCAGGACAAATCTCTCTCACCCGCCAGTCCCACAGCCACTCAGACCCAACCGAGTAAACACACAGAGACTTATATTGCTTACAAACTGTATGACCGTGGCAGGCTTCTTGTTATCTAGTTCTTCTATCTTAAATTAACCCATTTCTATAAATCTATACCTTGCCACATGGCTCGTGGCTTACCAGTACTTACATGTTGGTACTCATGGCGGTGACTGGCAGCATCTCCTGACTCAGCCATCCTGTTCCCAGAATTCTCTTCTCTGCTTGTCCTACCTATGCTTCCTGCCTGGCTACTGGCCAATCAGCATTTTATTTATACAGAGCGATATCCACAGCAGGATACAAGCAATTTTTAGAGCCCCCTGCTGTATTTCATTGTCATAGAGAAAGGACACTATTTTCCTGGCAATATCCTCTCCCTCTGGCTCTTACAATTCCTCTGCCCCATCTTCCAAGAAGATGCCTGAACCTTGGGGTGAAGGAGTGTGATGTAGATGTCCCATTTCAGCTTACCATTTGTTATCCCTCCTTCACCCTACCCTCACATTCTTTTTTTTTAATAATATTTTTTATTTATTTTACATACTGGCCACAGTTCCCCCTCCCTCCTCTCCTCCAAGTCCCCCCTCCCCGCCCTGCTTCTCACCTATGCCCTGCCCCTCCCTTTCCATTCCTCCTGCATCTCCATTCAGGAAGGGGCAGCCCTCCATAGACTTGAGCAAAACATGACATATTAAGTTGAGGCAGGGCTGAGCTCCTCCCCTTCCCTCAAGGCTGGGCACAGTAATCCAGCATGGGAAACAGGTTCTCTTAAGCCAACTATGCTCCAGGGACAGGTCCTGATCTCACTGATAGGAAGGAGCCTTACAAACAGACCAAACTACACAACTGTCACATACATGCAGAGGGCCTAGGTCTGTCCCATGGAGGCTCCCTAACTGTTGGTACTGTAACCATCAGGCAAAATCTTTTTGGAATGTACTAACTAGTACTAGTTTCCACAAACTCTAAGGCTAAAAATGTCAGCAGACAGAATCTGAGGTCTATAACAAAGATGTGTCCCCTTTTTTTCCTATTCTTCTACCTGATGACCCTGCTAGTATTTTAAAGGTGTATTGGTTTGTGACTTTGGTTCTGTTATTATAAAAAGCCTCTGTAAAATTTTTACAGCATTGCAGCACAGTATTTCAAACAACCTGAGCTGTAGTCAATTCAGAATAAACCATCTCTTTGAAGTGACAGGAGTTTTTGCATTGAGACTAGTCATTATTTAACTTCTAAGACTTGTCTTATAACCTAGATTGTTTTTAAATTTAAAAAAAAATGGCTCAGAATGCCCCCAAGTGGACAGATGTGAACACTTCTAGGACTTTCCGATGACTTAATGAATCTAACTTTTACACACGTATGAAATCTAAGTAAACCCTGCAGCTTCTTTTGCTTTCAGCTAACTTTAAAATCACTAATCTTGGATATCATGCAGGTAAACAACATAAGATGTGTTCTCTCACTTTGATTTGCTGTAAATATCATGATGATTTGTGGGTTATGATGATGATGATTGCCTGAGTAACTTTTCATAGACTTTTGCCAAAACCACAGCCTCTTGAATTGGGCCATCAGATTGTTCTAGAGTGACAAAACAGGTCAGAAGCTTGACATCTCGGCATTCGCACTGTATCAGTATCCTCTGCTCTCTTACCTTTGGGTCAGATTGCTCCTGTTAAACTTTGCACACAGACATGCTAGATGTTCAGAGAAAAGCAGCAGGAGTTTGAAATATGCCAAATTTTCTTCATTTCTCTAGTCCCCCTCCAGGCTAAGTATACATTGTGTGACTAACATAGCTTCAAGGTTTCCAGAGGCATCAGGACCCACAGATTGACAATTACCATGTGTTACAACTTCAGAGCACAGACTACCAGGCTGTAGTCACCAGCACTTTCCTAACATAAACCTGTGTGTAACCCTTGCCAAAGTCAAAAGGAACTTAAATTAATGCTGAGTTAATGTGGTCAGTTTTGGACACTAGCCACCACCTGGCCTTGATGACTCTATGAATGAGGATTTTTCATTTCAATAATTACCCTATATTCACTAAGCTCCTTTCTCAGTAGCCTACATATATGGACTTCACTCCAGTGAGCAAAAAAGGAGATTAGTCATCAGTAAAAGCAAATTTGATATATGTGCCTTTTGACCATTAAAGTGATATATATCATACATAGCATATTAGATAAGATGTTTCTATCATTGATGTTATATATCATACATAGCATATTAGATAAGATGTTTCTATCAATCATTGATGTTACTTTATTTTTTTTAAATTCTAAATTTAGGCTGAATATTTTATGTCTATCTACTTAATAAAATAAGGTTTTTCCAAAATTAACCAAGAATATGGATCCATTTCATTAATGTTTTAAACATTTCCTTTACATAAACTATAAGAATAAATCATTAGTATCTCACATTTCAAAAAATATGTTTGAAATTCAAAAAATGAGTTAACCTCTTAGACTTTTGTTCAGTATTCAAGAGTTTGAAAGGTTTCTAATAGGCCCATCATTACAAGGTGGGATGTCTTCACTCACTGAAATCTATCTTATTAGAAGAGATGTGTTCAAGTGTTCCCTACCCAAACAAATAATAGATGAAAAAGGATAAGAAAATATTAATAACTGAGGTTTGATCAGTAGACCAAATACATTTAAAAATGCATACATACGTAAATGCATAGATACAAAAATAAACCTTAGAATATCATAAGAATGAGATTAAAAAAAAAACTCTTTATCTATGAAACGGGAGGCATGAAACTTCAGCCACCAAGATCATTCTGGCCTTCTGTTGCTCATCATAATTTTTACCTGGCATAAACACAAAGACCAATAATAGACCAGCATCCTGAAGTGTTCTCAGCTGACCAGTGCAATGGTAATGAACAGTGTGTTTGCTATAAGCTTGCTACTGCTGCTGTGGCTACTTGGTGTTATTATTATTATTATTATTATTATTATTATTATTATTATTATTATCATTTCTTCTTCCTCCTTCTTCTCGTCCATCTTCAGATGCCATTTCAAAAACAATAATTTTTTTCTGGGAGTCTACAATTAGTATTGTCTCCCCCAGATGACTATATTCCTTTTTCTCACAGTCATAGTCCCAAAAATTGTCTTTTGGATGAATAATATATGTCACCTTCTGATATGTTGGCCAGTAAATATGTGCAATTATTGATCATCTATTAAAATTATATTTCTTTACATAAAATGAAATCTTTCAAATCTTTCAAAAACTTGAGAGTTTTGGCTTCGTTTTTAGTCTTTTCTTTTTTTGTTTTTTTTTGGGGGGGAGGGGTTTGAAGAGGGTCTTTTTATTTTGTTTTATTTTGTTTTCTATTTAGTTGTTCCTTTGTTTGTTTGGTTGGTTGGTTAGTTTTAAAAAATACAGTCTCCTTATATGGCACATACTGGCCTGAAACTCACTATGTGGCTCAGGAAAGCCTTGAACTGGTCAGCTTTCTGCCTCAGACTCCCATGTGTGGGGTTACAGTATGTAACACAGTATGTGCACTGCAACTGGTAGATTTGTTTGGTTTGTTCTATTGTTCTCTTTAATCTTACTATAGGCTCTTAAGAATATAAAGTAACTGGGCCTGGTGATACATGCCTAGAATCCTAACAATTCTGGATGCTGAGTCAAGACCTACCTGGACTCCAGGAAAAGCTCAAGATCATTATGGATCACCCAGTGAGACCTTGTTTCAAATACAAAAGTAAGAAGAAGAATGACTATACCTAGCACTATAATAAAGCACTTCCTACTGTGTGTAAATCCTATGTTTAATATCTGGCACACAAAGATTGAAAATTGTATTTTTACCATTGTGTCATTTGCTTACATAAAATAATTTTTAAACAGTTCAATAAGCCAGGTGGATTAAGCAAGAGTAGATCATATTCTTGCAGCTCTGGGGGTTGAAAGTCCTCCATCAAGTGTGGGTTATGTGTTTTTTGAGGCTTCTCTGTTTGGTTTACAGATGACTGTTTTTGCTGTGCTGTCACAAGGCCCTTCCTATGTGTACATCCATTCTTGATGTTTATGTGTCCCTATTTCTTTGCTTACAATTACATTAGTGATTGGCTTAGGGTCCATCTTAACATTGCAAATTAACTTAAATGAGTTTTAAACTGATAACATCATTAAGAACCTAGTACTATTACAATCCACTGTCCTGGGGAATGGGACACCAACAATTCATGCAGAAATCCATCTGCATATTAACCACTATTCAACAAAGAATATGAAGAGAGTATAGAACTGCATTGAGACAGCAATATCAAGATTAGTAACATCTGATGATGTGATTCATATCACTAAGAGAGAAAAGGAGGCTGTCAACCCACACTGGTCTGAAATCTACTGCTCAGAATTTCTATTTTATTCTTTTTTTTTCAACAAGTTTTTTAAACAATAAATGGACAAAGCCAGCTCTCTTTAAATTTGATTCTATTTTATTCTGATTAAAAAGATTCTATTATATGTACATATACACTCTTATTTTGCAGATGACTCAACAACTTATCATATATATATATGAGATTTTGAGCATGAATCTAAGATGTAATTACTTAGTTCCGATGACTTGTGGTTATCTTGACTTTTACAGCATAACTGCTTTGCAGTGAGCGAATAAGTAAATTAGTATATAAGAATGGTACAATTTCACCAATAAAATCCTTCCGAAATGAAGGTATATTCATGTGTATTTCATGCTTTCTGACATGGGAAGACACTATATCCACTCCAAGTAGCAAATATATATATTTCCTTAATTACTTTTAAATATGCTCATATGCTTATATATTTATTATATATGTGACAGAAGTATATTTCCACTTTTATTATAGTTTGAGTTGACCATACAATTTTAAAATTAAATAGTTTTTCATAGATATATATGAAATATATATAAATATATAAATATATATAGATAGATATAGAGAAATAGCCCTGAGTTAACTCCATGTGTGTGTTAGTATAAATTCAACCAACTTAGTTGTAATAATAGGAAAACCAATAGCTATGATCAGTTGCTGGCATAGTTATTAGATCAGTTGCTGGCATAGATATTAGCAAAGATAAATGTTGGGCCCGGCGGCAGTGGTGCATGCCTTTAATCCCAGCACTTGGGAGGCAGAGCCAGGCAGATCTCTATGAGTTCAAGGCCAGCCCGGTCTACAGAGCAAGATCCAGGACAGGAACCAAAACTACACAGAGAAAGCCTGTCTCAAAAAAAAAGATAGATGTTGGAACAACCAGCAGGCTATTATCAACATTGAGAGGCTGTTAAGACAAGAATAGTAGACACTTACAATCTCATTGCTGAAGGGATTAATTTCATGGCCACCCTGGGCTACAAAATACAATCCTGTCTCAATGAAAAACAAAACTAAAATAAGCAGTGGAAGGCTACTGAGTATCAAATACATACTGACTTCAGAAAGTTAAGTGAAAAAAACTGCATATTTATATGCCTTGAATATGATACTTAAACAAATATGTAGTACTTTTAAAATGCATATCATTTATTTAATGTATATCACAGCAGTTTTAATATTAGTTGTGCAGATTCTCAGATTGAAAGGACAAGGACTCAAAACTTATAGAATCTGGTCTCAAAACCAGACCATTTCCCCTGATCTTTCCATTTAACACAGTTTACTGAGGGGGAGGGGAGAGACATGATCAAGGCACATCTGTTAACTCCTGTTGCTGCCTCAGATGACATCTAGCAACTGCTGACCAGTTTTTCATTAGCAAAGAAACATCATCCCTCCTAGAGGAAATGAAAATGTTTGTTATTAAAATTTGTTGTTTCATCAATTTCACTACAGATTGGTTATAAATGAACATTGACTGAGCTTCAGAATCTGGAGGAAGAAAAGGAAGTATATATGTTTGATATCACCTGGATTATTATTGTGCTTCTTGACATCATTCTTTTCTCTTACAAAGCCCCAATTCGACCTCATTTACTAATTTTTTTTAAATTTGTATACATGCTTTTCTGCTTTGCCTTCTCCCATAGCATTTATCTCTTTCCCAAATCATTCCAGACCATCATAAAGATTGTTCCCGCATCTGAAATGCTGTTCAGCCCCTCGTTCTGCTTAGATGTTGAGCAGGCAATCTTGCCTTCAGTCAGGTCACCTGCCACCTCCAAAAGAGCACTTCCTACCAGCCAACCCCCAAAAAGAAGGCAGTTGTTATCAGTACAATTACATTTGTCTAAGATATTGTGTATTATTTTCTAACACAAACTCACAGAAACAAAAATTATTTTTTCACCACCTTACTAATCTGTAGCATTCTGAAATCAGAGGCATCACAGGCATCTTCACCTTTCTGCACAGCTATATTTTTTTATTTTAATTTTTTTATCCTTTACAAGGAAGATGTACAATGCAAACCAATAGGAAGAAAGGAGTCCGAAGAGTAGGCAATAGAGCCAAAGACATATCTGCTCCCAGTTAGGATTCCCACAAAAACACGATCCTAAGAGCCACAACATTTACACAAAGGACCTGGTGCAGACCCCTGTAAGACACACGCTTGTCCCGTTCAGACTAACTGAGCCCATATGTGCCCTGTTTAGTTGATTCAGATGCCCGTGTTTTCTTGGGGTCTTCCATCCCCTCTGACTTCTACAATCCTTCTGCCTCCTCTTCCTCAGTTTTGGCTGAGCTACTAGGAGAGGGACCAGATGAAGAGCTCTAACTTAGACTCTCTCTCCACAAGTCTGTCTATATTTTTAATGTTTGACAAAGTCTACATACCTTGATGTCTTAAATAAGATATATGCTCAGGTTATATTTATTACTTCAATAAACTACATCATTGTGCACAGAACTCTGAAATAGACTGAAAGTGGAAATTATCAAACTAATAAAACTGACTGCTAATAAATTAAGATTATATGATTCATTTGAGTAAAAGACAAAATTTCTCTACCAATAACTAGTAAATTTGCTTAGTTAGATTCTTCTCATTGAAGACATAACAGGTCCATATATTCACATACCTGCCCTCAAGTCCATGAGGGAAAACCTGATACAGGTTCCCTTTATTCTAAATGATCTAAAGCATTTCGTTTTCAGTCTTCAAGCACTGGAATTACAACAAACTCATCCATCAACTGCTCTTTCCCAAAATGATTCAAGACTGAAGAGAAAAGATCAGAGTGAAAGGGCATTTCCCCACATTATTTGAACATTCAGAGAGACAAAGGACACTTTGAAATGAACTCTCCTTCAAAGATCCCCAGAAGGCTACTAACTGAATAAATGAGTCACTGTCTCTAAAACTAC
Organism: Peromyscus melanophrys; assembly: GCA_902168415.1. Taxonomy (NCBI): domain Eukaryota; kingdom Metazoa; phylum Chordata; class Mammalia; order Rodentia; family Cricetidae; genus Peromyscus; species Peromyscus melanophrys. Next base: position 19,397 of record CABHPR010117338.1, read on the forward strand.
TAAATTTTTTATCTCAGTGGTACAGCTACATAAGACTTCTAGATGTACCCTAGCCAAAGATCTCACAGTTGTGCTTAAGATATAGATCAATGGAAGAGCACTTGCCTAGCACGTAAGAGGGCATGAATATTATTCTCCAAACACACAAATTCCTAAGATATTCAAAAATGTACGTTTAAAAGATCTCATGACCTTATCATTTCTAAGTATATATCATCCAGTGCTTTGTATTTAAATCCTTGTGATTTCTAGGCCTGTAGTGCACTGTACTAGTAGATGGCTGCACAAATGTGTGTTTTAGTTTTCAATGTGGGCAAAAGATACAAATGAATTTTAAAAACTGTAGAATAAACTATGCAGTCTACCCTAAAACGATGATGAGTTAATCTTCACTGTATTTCCTTCTGAAATTTCCTTGATATTTAACTTAATTTTAAATAATGTTAAGTAATTTTAATGCTACACTATTCTCACCTTTGTATTTTTTATGTTATTTTAGTCATTGTAGGCACAGAAGTTTTTCAGGACTGTGGGTCAAATCCTGGGCCCCAGCATGTAAGTAAGTGCTCTGCTAATGAGCCGGTCCTCTGGTCCCCTCTCTAGTTGTAAAACTCACATGTCCTAAGATTTACTTCCATAACAAATATATGTTCTACTTAGGCAAACACATTTTCTTCAAAGTTTTTCTCAGTGCAATGTGGACATCCTTATTCCTTATACTGTAGATAAAAGGATTCAGCATTGGGCCCACAACCGTATAAAAAATGGTAGATACTTTATCTTCATCCACAGATGCACTAGAAGGTTTAAGATACATGAATGCTGCAGCACCAAAGAAAAAAGAAACAGCTATTACATGGGAGCCACAGGTACTGAAGGCTTTTGACCTACCCTCTGCAGAACGGATGCCAAGGATGTTGGAAAGGATCAAGGTATAAGAAATAAAGATAGTCAGGCTGGGCACTATGACATTGACACCCACAACAATGAAAACTACCAGCTCATTGATGGTGGTGCTTGTGCAGGAGAGCTTCAGGAGAGGAAGTATGTCACATACATAGTGATTGATGATGTTGCCATCACAGAAGACAAGTCTCAGCATGCTACCAGTATGGGCCATGGCTTCCACAAACCCCATCACATACACACTCACCATCATCAAGTGGCAGACCTGAGGGGACATGGTGACCTGGTAAAGTAGAGGCTTACAGATGGCAGCATATCTGTCATAGGCCATGGCTGTCAAAATGTAGCATTCATCAATAACAAAGAAGCAGAAGAAAAAGAGCTGAGTCATGCACTCAGCATGGGAGATGATGTTCTCCTTCACAAAACTCACCAGCATTTTGGGAGTTATGACAGAGGAGTAGCAGAGGTCTGTGAAGGAAAGGTTGAAGAGAAAGTAGTACATGGGGGTGTGCAGTTGAGGGCTCAAGACAATCAGAACAATCAAGCCCAGATTCCCCACCATGGAGACCACATAGATTCCCAAGAAGAGGAAGAAGAGAGGCAGCTGGAGCTCTGGCTGCTGTGTCAAGCCCAGGAGTATGAACTCCTTCACTGAAGAGTCATTACCTAAGGCCATTCTTCTCAGGATCATATCTGTGAGAACACTAAATAGTAACATTAAAATGAAATCCCAACCTTCTCCTACCTACCCCATTAAAATGAGACTAAGAACCAGAATCAAATGATAAAATGAAGTACACACTTCTCTGTACCTCTGTTTTTTACAATTTTGGAGTTCATTTATAGAAATAACCACAAATAAATGGAAGGCCAATCCATTATTTGAGAATAATCCTCGGTCGTCAATACCATTCTTGCCTCTGTAGCATCGCTGTTCTTCTATCTTGACAATCCACCTCCCTATTCAGGCTCAGTGGTCATCTCAAAAGGGAAGAGACAAGGCACATCAAAGACTCGCTGGATTCCTCAGAGGTGGTTTGGAAGGAAAAAATGATGCATCCAATTCATTGATTACCTTTGTGCATGGGGAACTCACAAGTCACCTTAGTAACTTTCCTGCTCTGCTCTCACAGAGGAGCAAGTACACATGTCACAGGTGGGCTGTAAGGTGGATGGAGAGCCTAGAAACAATGTTGTTTTCTGTTGTTACTAGGTTTGCCTTTTTCTTGGTGAGGGTAATTCATTTTGGACTGGGTAATCCAGAGCCCTCATTCTTCTTGATTTTGGAAAACCATGAGCTGTAGTTCATGATTTTCAGTGGTGACTTTTCCCAGAATGTCTTATCCCAGAGGTTGCTAAATAGTGTCTACTGATGTCACAGGAGTCACCTGGTAATGACCCAAGAGGGTTTTATGAGTTTGTAATCTTAGGGACCTAATTAAAAATTGAAAAGCTTATGTTTACCAGACATTTTCCCCTAGAGATCAGGCTTTGTTGCCATGGTGCTTACAAGCTAGTTCAAGAATAATGACATTGGCTGATTGGAGGTATACACTATTGTTTTCTTTTATTGTTATTGTATGAAAATTTTATACACATATACAATGTCTTTCGATGTAGTTCATTCTTGATTTTTTTTCTCCTCTGATTTTCTTCATTCTCCTACCACTATTCCTTGCTAGCTTGATCTCTTCTTTTCAATTTCTTTAACCCACTGACTCCACTTGTCACTTCCTGTATTATATGACTATAGAGTCACCTACTTGAGAGTAGGTAGCCTCTTAGGGGCTGCATCCTTGAAACTAAACATGTTTCCTACACTAGCCATTAACTGCCAATAGTTCCTCAGCTAGACGTAGATTACATTACCATATCCCCCTTCCATTCTTGGATTTTTTAGGATTGAGTTTACATGGATTTTATGCATTGTAACCACTGTGAGTTACATGAGCACATCCTGAAAACATTGTTTTGATGGAGTCATCTATCACTTGTGGCTCTTACAATCTTTCCACCCCTACTTCCCTTATGATCCCTGAGGCTTGGGAAAAGGGGTATGATGTGGAAGTCCCATTTGGGATTGAGCATTCACAGTCTCTTATTCTCTACCAGTTGAGCAACTGTAGATATGTGTTAATCACCATCTAGCGCTAAAAGAAACATCTCTGATAAAGGTTGAGATATGCACTAACTAATCTATGGGTATAACAAAGAGTCATTAGGAGTCAGTTTACAAGTATATCCATAGCAGAATAACAGTCATAAGTACTTCCCTCAGGCCTATGACCTTTCTAGCCTCAGTAGTTAGGTGCAAGAACAATGCTAGAAATGAGTTTGTCTGTGGAACAGGCCTGAAGTCCAATCCAAAAGTGGTTGGTGGTTGATTACTCCTACAGCATTCATGACAATATTGCACTGGTGAGTGTGCCCTGCCAGATTAGCCATTACGGTAGCTCTCATGACTCACACCATAGTGAATTTGATTATTGCATTTTTCTTTGATGACATGTATAGACTTTTAGCACTATAAAAGCTAGACAATACCAGATTCGCTTTCCAATTTCTTACCAGGCATTTTCTTTGAGAATAATACTCAGGTTTCCAATGACCATTCTTGGCTCTGTAGCATCGCTGTTCTTCTATCTTGACAATGCACCTCCCTATTCAGGGAGAAAGAGAGAAGAAAAATGAATGTCCCTGGACTGAGAATAATCTGTTAGAAGTTCTGATGTACACAAATATATAAAGGAGACATTGCAAGGGAGGATTCAGCAAGTTTTCTCATTAAAGGGATACAAGCAAAAGCAGAAACAAACACTTCCAAGACACTGGCCTAAGGGATGACTAATTGTAGTATTGCCACAAGCAAAAGTTAAAAAGCATGAAATTCTGGTCAGATTTTTAACATTTAATCTTGAACAACTAGACATGAAAATACAAATTTGAAGTAAGGGAATGAACCAAGACTAAATAAATTCAGAAACAAATGTCAGAACCTGAAAAGTATTACAAGTCATTTCTCTAGATAACAAAGCAGAGGATTGGTGAAATATATGGGAAAAATTAAATAAATAGCAGAAAGAAATAAAAAGGAAATCCCCTAATTGCAGATTTTTCTCGTTGAGAGAAAAAGAAACATGGTAACTGCTAAAATTAATCTCAATTATTCCAGATTCCCCAAAATTACTAAGGGAACAAAATTCCTTAGGGCAACCTTGAGATGTGCCCCACAGGACAGACATTCATTGGGGTCCCACAGTGATCAGGACTTGGTGATTCCTTAAAATACACTCTATACAAATTGCTAAGAACTTTTTCTTTGGTTAGCTTTGTTTTGATTTTCCTCTTTATTCATTTCTTTCTTCCATCCTTCAAGGACTTTCCAGCAATGTGAATGCTAGTCAGTACAAGTGAAGCTTCTAGCTGGGTACCAGCTAGATATCTTCATGTTCAACAACATGAGTGGTGTCAGCAATAAGACCTCACTGTCAGGTTGTTGAGGGAGAGCAATAATAATAGACTTGACAATAGCCTGTGTTGCTTTGAGGGACAGTCTATGGGACCCATTAGCCAACAAGTTAACATGATGCAACCCATTCATGGCACTGGAGGTTTTATTTGGTGGCATGAAATGTCTAGTAGAGACAATGTCTCCCCCATTATACGGTGACTCCTTTAGATTCCTTTCATAAGTATTAGGAAACTTCTACAGTAGTAGGTTTCCACAGGACTGTTCAAATAGCCTTCAATGTTAGTTTTCTCTTTGCTTGAAGTTATCCACTATCACCTTAGGCTCTTAAAATCTATCTGTCCCCTTATCTGTGAACATCCCTGAACCTGAGGGAGGGCTATGATATAAATGTCCCATTTATGATTGAGCACCACAAAGTCTCTTGTTCTCTGCATGTTAATCACTAATAATAGTATGTTATCTCCAAGGGCCTAAGACCTATCTATTGACAGGATCTCAACCCCATTAATAGTGTCAGATATGCCAAAATGTGCATTGGAGTAAAGAGAGACAGTTCAACACATGGTGCTAACCAAATGAAATATCACTTGTACAAAAAAAATGAACCTTGATGCCTGTCTCTCACCTGTTCTAAAATCAATTACAACTGCATCAAAGACTATGACATAAGACCTGGAAGTCTTAGAATAAATCATGGAGAAAATAGTTTAAGACATAGGCATAGACAAAGATTTTCTGAAAGGCTTCCAGCATATCAAAATACAACCATAAAACAGATTTGTATGGTATTAAGAAGTTTCTGCATATCAAAGAAACTATATTAGAGTGAAAAGACAGTCAAAACAATAGAAGAAAAAGTTTAGTATCCATACATTAGGATCAAAATCGAGAATATGCAAAAATAATAATTTTTTTTAAAAAAGATAAGCACCTGGAACAAAACAAAACAATCAATGTACACATAATTGTCAATTAATAAAGAAAATAGCAATAAACATTTTAAAATCTTCAAAATCACTAATCATCAAAGAAATACACATATTAAATAGGAGCTTCTGTCTTGCCTCATTCAAAATGGGAGCTACCAAGAAAACAGGTAGCAGCAATGTGAGGAGGGTGTGGATTAGAAGAAACTTTTGTGTACTGTTGGTGAGAAAGTAAACTCATCCAGCTAACATAAAAATCAGTAAAAAGATTTCTTAAGATACTACAAATAGATCCACCAAATGACCCACCCTTACTACTTTTTTGTCATCTACTCAAAACTCCAAGTCAGTATTTTACAGAGATACTTTTTTAAAAGCTAAGTAATGAAAGCAACCTACATGTCCAACAACCTAAGAATGGATAAAGTTGAAGTTTATATACAAAGTAGACTTTTTCAACCATAATGAAGACTGAAGTTCGGTCACTTATAGGAAACTAAACATATCTCATGGTGACTTTACTAAGTAAATTAAGTAAGTATAAGTAAGACAAACATCATATCTTTCTTTTCTCTGTGGGTCTGAGACTTTATTGATGCATAAAATTGTGTATTACCAATGACAGTGTTGTATGATACAAATTGTTATTTGACTAATGTTGTAAACAAATCATTTTTATTTCTAAATAAAGGGATAGCATCAACACACTTATTTCACTACAATAATAGTAACATGACTCACCATGAAAACTTAACCAAATTCCTATATCTCATGATTCCAGGAAAACAATCTTTAGTTACAATGAATAAGAAGTGTCATTTTACAGTTCACCATGAGACTTCTATAAGGATGTGTGTATTTTTTTTTAATTTGGCCATCAGCGCCTTGTAGATAAGTTCTCTGCTATAGCATCTTGACTGAGTTCATATTCTCATGGACTCCTTCATTGTTAAATCATTGTGAAATAATTCTCTAGAAATTCTCCCTGTTATTTTGAAATTCATTCTTATTTCCCTCAATTTGTTCATCAGATATATAATGAGTATGAAATTAACCTGAGTTATTTAGTTATGTGGCCTTTAAAGCTGACATAGATTTTAATAATGAACTTTATTTTTGAAATGTCAGAATTATGTAACTATTTTGCTTTGTATGACAGGTAGAAATGATATAGAGAAAGAGAGAAATATATAGGGATGGCGAGAGGGGTGCACAGAGAGAAAGAGATTATTTCTAGTCTGGTAAATCAAACTCATAAACAAGAGCCTGCATGTATTGCATAAGTAAGCCTTACGACCAGCTGTGGTTTGATTGTTCAGAAGTAAAAGTCATTTATTTTAAAAAATGTGAATATCCATGTGACAGGGGAAATGAACTAGACATTATTAAGACAGTGTTCTCCAAGAATGAATGTAATAATAAGAAAAATCACAGATACAACCCGTATATCATGAAAAAGTAACAACTTCAATCTTACTCCTAAGAATATGTTTTCTGATCCATTGTTATAATTATGGGATTTTAGAAACTGGGAGAGAGAAGTGATGTAATTAATGCTCTAATCACCATAAAAATAAACCCTCATTTATATAAATTATACAATTCCATTACAAACTTGAAGCTAAAAGCCTTGACTACAAAATGCTGGCAACTTCTTAATGATTTCCTAATATAAATCCCACTTTCAAGTAATATATATGGCAGCGAGGTGGGAGGCTATGCACCAAATGCCTTCATTATATTCAAAATGAAATCTCATATCTGCTGAGCAGCTTAACAAGATCATAACCCTGTATGTGTCTCAGTTTTCTCATTTCAAAATAAAAGCAATGACAGTAGTGTCATATATTTAAGAAAGTTATGAACAAAAGTTCTTAGAACAGTGTCTAGCATACAATAACTCAATAGACACTGTCATGAGTGTTGGCAATAACAGTGTTACACTAAAATGTATTTTATTGATTCAGAAAGGCTCCAAATTTTTACTATATGCATTTTTTTCCTGTATGATTTTTGAATAAATGCCAAAAATATAAGGGGAAAAATAAAGGTAACACAAATATTTAAAAAGGAACTGCTAAAAAAGTAACCTGAAAAATTAATGAAATTTTGACATTATGTTAATAAATATGTAGAAAATAAACCTATCTGATGGGGAAATGTCTTTCTGTACGCTATGAATATGTGTTGCTCTGATTGGTTGATAAATAAAGTTTTGGCCTATGGCAAGGCAGCTTAGAGGCAGGGGGAAGTTCAAAGAGAGAGACAGGAAGAAGGCAGGGAGAGATGCCAGCGAGCCGCCCAAGGAGCTACATGTAATAGGACGCAGGTAAAGCCACAGAACATGTGGCGATACATACATTAATAGTTATGGGCTAATTTAAGATATAAGAGCTAGCTAGCAAAAGTTTTTAGCCATGGCCATGCAGTTTTAATTAATATAAGCCTCTGTGTGTTTAAGTGGGAATGCAGGGCCACAAGAGCTGGGCAGGACCAGAAAAACTTCAGCTACACCTATCAAATAAGGAAATGCTTATACAAAATTACTACAAAAATCAAGAAAGAAATCAGTTTGAGATAAAGAATACAAGCCCATGGATTTTCTTGGATAGAAAAGATATGTAAGAAAAAGTAGTATGTAGTGTTGTCTTACATAAAGAAGCTAACAGAAAAAAGTCTTAATGCGATTTAGGGAATGGGCACCATGCTGGGTACAAATGAGTCAGTGAATGCCCCAGACAAAGAATGGTCACATGCAAATCATATTGCACAGCAGAAGGACGAATGACACTATAGAAAACTGGGTGATACTGTAGGAACACGAGAAGAAAGCAAAATAAATAAGTAAATCCTAGGTAATCAAAAAGGTAAGAAATGAGAGGGAAACAGCAGATAGGTAGAAACAGATCTAAGAGAAGCACCCCTGGGTAGATCAGCTTGTGATTCTCTTCATGGTTCTCTTCATATCAAGTTTCACATCCTTGTTTCCGAGGCTGTAAATGAGCAATTTCAGCATGGGCACTAAAGGGGTATAAAAGACTGAGAAAATTTTGCCCTGGCCCACAGTTTCAGCAAATGATGTTCATCTTGGGTCCCTACCTTATACAAAAATGAAGCTGGATCCACATTCAGCTTAGTCCCCAGGTCAAAAATATTTTCTTATCCCTACATAAACAAATCGAGAATTTTTGTGGAGGAAACAGAAGAAACAATAAAGTGGATATCTTACCAGAATAGAAAAAAGAAAGATGAATGGAAGGAAAGAGAATATCGAAAAGGTGATAAGAAAATGAAGCAGAGAGAAACACCTGAAGTGGAGACATGGACTATGGCAGCCAAAGTGGTTAACTCACTGTGAGTCCCATCAGAGTTCTCCTTATAGCAAGCTTGACATCCTTATTCCTGAGACTGTAAATAAAAGGGTTCAACAAGGGCAGCAAAAATGTACAAAATACACTAAAAACTTTCCGCTGGTCCACAGATTCATTTGATGATGTTTTGATATGTGTCAGCACACCAAATCCATAGAATAGGGCAACAGTTATTATGTGAGAACTACAGGTGCTCATGGCTTTGGACAAACCTTTACCTGATGACATCTGAATGATATTAAAAAGAATCAAAGCATAGGACATTAAGATAATGATGCTAGATGCAATGACTACCATGCTGACAACAACAGAACTCACAAGCTCATTGGCATAGCTGCTGTTGCAGGAGAGCTGGAGAAGGGGCAAGATATCACACATGTAGTGGTTGATGATGTTAGAATCACAAAAGTTGAGACTGATCACACATCCTGTAAGGACAAAGGCACCAACAAATCCCATCAAGTAAGAACCAAACATCATCAGGGAGCATCTCCTAGGAGACATGATGACCATATACAACAGGGGTTGACAGATGGCTACATAGCGATCATAGGCCATGACTGTCAGGACATCGCATTCACAATTTGCAAAAAAGCAGAAGAAAAACAGCTGAGTCATGCATCCCGTAAAAGAAATTCTGTTCTTCTCTAAGACAAAACTCATTAGCGTTTTGGGAGTAAAGACAAATGAATAACATAAATCAATGAAGGACAGATTAAAGAGAAAAAAGTACATGGGAGTCTGCAGGTTTGAATTCAGGAAAATGAGACTCATTAAACTCAGGTTTCCCACCACAGTGGCTGCAAAGTTCACTAGAAAGATGACGAACAGGGGCAGCTGGAGCTCAGGATTCTCTGTCAATCCAGTGAGAATGAATTCTGTCACTGAAGAGTCATTCTCCACAGCCATTTGTGTTACCGGTAGAGCTGTAGAAACAGTAGCAAAGGGTCACATTAACAGGGACCTCTGTCACTGATCCAGAAGGACAGCTAGAGCCAGTTGTTACACATTCATGGTTGTCTTCATCCACTGAGCATAATATTCAAAGAACACTACTTCTCATTCCTCAGAAATCCCTACTTCTTCTTTTCCTATCTGTGATGAGCATCTACTCTGAGAAAACACTGACACGTCTTCTAAAGTCTTTAAACAACCATTTCTTCCAGTCTCTTTAATCTTCATTAAGGATTAGGGATAGAAAGAGAAATAAACCATCACTGTCTCCTGAACCCATGATTCATATAGCTCTGAGATTTAGGGGATGTTATAAAGATAAAGACGATTAGTGAAACACTAACTTCTACTCACCTGAATATGTCACTGCTCTTGGACCGACCACACAGGCCCATTCACTTCAAATGTTCTAAGGGATCTAAGTTTCTGATAATGAGGCGATACCAGTTATCAATACCAAACTGACTCTAACATCCTAAAGTATCTATGCCAGGGAAATGGCATGACTTCACTTTAAAGATTTCTTTTAAGTTTTCTTTATTTGCACAAAGGAAATTAACAATCTCATGTGTGCATCCAATACTTCATTTCACTCAGACCTAGATAACCTAGCATTCTTGGAAAATATATTAAAAACTGTATGAGTCAGGATTCTCTAGAGTCACAGAATTAATGGAATGAATATATATGATGTATGACATTTTTATGTTATATAAGGGAATTAACTGGAATGACTTACAGGCTACAGTTCAACAGTGGCTACTTGTGAGTGGATAGTCCAAGAATCTAGTAGCTGCTCAGTCACACAAGGCTGGGTGTCTCAGCTGGTCTGCTGGGATCATGAAGAAGGAATGGATTTGATGACGAGGCAAGGACAAGGAGGTGAAAAGCGTACCCTTGTTTCTTCCATTACCTTTATATAGGCTTCCAGTAGAAGGTGTGGCCCAGATTAGAGGTGTGTCTTCTAGCCTCAGTATCTGGATTAAAGGCATGTATCTTCCTGCCTCAAGATCTGGATCACAAGTGTGTCCTCCATTTCTGGATTATAGTTCATTCCAATTATAGTCAAATTGACAACCAATAATAACCATCAGAGAAGTATAGAAAATTATTCTCTCCTTTATGACACCTTTCAGGTTCAGTGAGTCCCTTAAGGGTAGAAGTAACAGAATGTGTATTTATATCATGTAGCATGGATATAAAAACACTGTCTCTTTTGAGACTCAAAGTTCTACTTAGTTTGTGATTTCCCACCAGGAATACCTCATTCCCTGAGCAGAGTATTGGGTAGTTCCCTTCAGGATTTTACTCATTATGCCCTGCACAACTCAGCAAGAGAAAAACCCAGGGACATACTTACTTGTCATTTCCAGTAATTTTCTAGAAATCCTTGCAATTGCATCAGTAACTATTAGTTCGTAGATGACCATTCTACAAAAGAAAAAAACAGTTGTTGAGCAAAAGATTGGGAAGAAAGAAATAGGCACTCAAAGTCTGAGTTTAAATCTAGATTTTTTTTTATTTCTTAAGAATGAAACGATATACCAAAGCTGTAATTTTCTGGCCTTGTTAATTTTTATTTATATATCCATAATTGGGTGGATATCTGCAACATACAGCTCATGAAAGAGGATCTGGGATATGGCTCAAGGGAGAAACCTTGCTTTTCACACATAGGCCTATAGGTCTAACTTGAGAACTGTAATAATGGTAATGATAGTAATATGAATCAAGATAGAAGAGCTACTGTATCATATTATTGTTTTAATGAAATTCAATGATCCACATAATGTAGCATGTAAGACTGTCCTAGATGTATAAAAAGGTGTAATCACCCTTCCCTTTTCCATATGTTTATACAGATAAACCGGGGTTTCTCATCCTCATCACACGGACATTCAGAGGAAGTAAATATATGCTGTGTGGCTCTCCAGTGTAAACAGAATGAACGTCATCCCTTAACCCTGCTCATTATTGTATGCCAATATTATAATCCATATCATTGCCACCAACATGCCAGTTGTGGCTGGTAAAACTTCTCCAGACATTCTAATATATCCACAGGCACTGTTGAGACTTAGAAAATGGTGTGCTTGAAACAAAAAGCCCTTCTGGCTTTCAAGTTTTCTGCTAAGTAACTTGATGATATTCTAATAGAACATACCCTGTAGGTCACTCAACCTTTTTCTAATGCAGACAATGATATTCTGCCCGGATAAATCCTCTACTACAATAGACCATTACAACAAAGAACTTACTTAAGTCAAGCTGTAGAATATAGAATCATTCCCCTCTAAATCAACCAGAAAACAGAAATAGTGTTTTTCCCGGTTCTATGCCTCTGTGTGTCAGTCAGCTGACCATTAAACTGTCTTACCTTCTCTATCTTAGAGTGAATCAATAGGCCTCCATTCTAGAAGGAGTCTTGGTGTGTACTCAGGATGAATGAGTATGACACAAATGGACCAAGAAGAATCAGAATAGACAGGCTAACCAGGTTTCATATTTCAAGTTGCTAATTAGTTCCTACTTTTTGTCCAGTCACACTTATAGATAGCTTTGCAGTCTCTCTCAGTCTTAGCCATAATGTTGGACTGTTTTCTTTGATCTCTAAGTTTTGGGTTTCTATTCACCAACTTCATGCAAAATCTTGAACAATTTTATCTATCATCTTTCTCTTTTATTAATCTGTCCTTTGTTTTAAGAATGTTAGACTCTGTCCACAGGTACACTGTCTGCATCTTAGCACTGAAGAAGCTGAGCTGAGGGATTACAAATCCAAGGCTATATAGTAAAACACTTTTGTCTTGTTTTGTTATTTAAAAAAGGAATTTAAAAAGAAGAGAGAAGGACAGACTGGGCAAAGGAAAGAATGGTTCATGACCTTCATAATGGCTGTGGCAGGGGATAAGGGATCACCTCTGTTCATTTTTACTATGATTACATTGTCCAAGTGAGTCACTGATCTAACAGTACTTCTGAAGTCCACATGGCTGTGTCCTGAAAACATGACTAGGGTGGTTAGGTAATAAAGAAAGGAAAAACACACAGATATACATACAGAAAAGCTGAGATTGGATGCACCAGATAGCCTGGAAACTCAGCTCCTTTATTCTATACATCTGAATCAAGGATGTAGGTGTATTATTTATACTGTATTGCTGTGAAGAGACACCATGACCAAACTAACTTACAGGAGAGTTTATCAGACTTAGGGTCCAAGAGGGTTAGCGTCTGTGTGCATCATGTTGGAGAGCACAGCAGAGGGCAGGCAGGCATGGTACTGTGACAGTAGCTAAGAGACTTTACCCTTATCCTCAAGTAGGAGGCAGAGAGAGACTGGGCCTGGGATAGGTTTTAGAAACCTCAAAGCCCAACCCTAGTGACACACCTCCTCCATCAAAGCCACACCTCCTAATCCTTCCCAAGCAGTTTAACCAATTGAGGACCATACATTCAAATGTATGAGTCTATGAGGGCCATTCTTTTTCAAATTACCATAGTGAGTTCATTGTATATAGCTGAAGGAAAAGGCAGTTTTATTCCATACAACTGAACAAGGAAACAGGTTTAGCTAACCTCAGAAGGAGATTTCTGTAGAGAGGCACTCTCAAACTGTAAACATCTAGGAGGAGGAAGCTGTAGCTGATACTTTCTGTACATATCTACACACATACCAGGGCAAGTCTTTGCCATTTCTCTGAGATTGACTCATGGAAGGTTTGCCATTTCCCTGGGTTTAAGGCATTCACGTACTTGATATGGCTGTACTCATGTCAACAACAGGTATTCACTCAGGAAGTCATCTGCTTCCCACAGTCTAAAGCCTGGACTTTTACTATGTCCACCTCCCAGACCATTCTATTTTGTTTCTATTGGTATGCTCAAAGTTCAAACTTTTTTATGATTCTCTTGCACCGTTCTTCTGTTATTTTCACATCATCCAGGCAGCTGGTGACCAGTCTAACGTTAATATCTCCCTTTCTCACTGTCTTTACCTGGCCTCCAAAACCAAGAGGAACTGCCTCCTTGAAAGGTGGAGCTGCCTCTCACTTGCACAAACTTGTGGGCTCTTTCTTATGTTTGAGGTATTCTGTCTGATTCTAACTTGGCCTCTTACTAGTCACTACTCTTACTAGTTAGTCTCTTACTAGCACTGTATGTATACATAACCTTTTCTTGATGTCTCCTGCCGCTATTATTTTAACTAGGAATTCAATTATATCAATATTCTTGTTACTATTGTCAAGTATTTTAAAATATTGTAAAGTGTTCATTCATCATTACTAAGGTTGCTTTGATTTCCATAAATTAATTTTTGGTTAGTTTTCATTCTCTAACCTGTGTTTCTCTGATTTCTTCTCAACTTCTCAGTTTTTATGACTCTCCTTTGGGAAATTTTTGGCCCATTCATATATTGATGGACTGTCTTCTGTGATACAAATCTGAAATATTGAAATCTCTCATAATCACTATATTATATTAAGGAGCACATTGATCTGACCTAGGTATATATTTATTGAGGCACTTTTCTCCTTAATTCTTATAGATTTTTTTTTTCATTTTCATACATGATAGCCTTCCCTAGGTTTTTGCCAATTCTACATGGGATGGTTGTTCCTTATCTAGAACCTCTGCTGTTTGAGTGTTGTAGTCCAGAACTTTCTCTTTTTTATGGACTACATATTATTTTCTATTTTCCAATCAATTTACACAATAAAATAAAAAGTCAACATTTTGTTCTGGGCCATTTAAATTTGTCTTATTTTTTTTATTTTAAAAGTTCAGTTATACATCTGTGTCAATAATGTAATAAAGGATGAAAACACAGACTTCCTCTTGAAGGAATTGGACCAAGAGCAAGCCCAATTTTGAATTCTCCATTTTGCTCCTTGTGTCTTCTGTCTGTTCATAGATTATGGCTACTGGTCTAGTTGTAGTCTGTCTACTGTGTTTATCTATCAGCTGTCTGACTGTCCTAATATCTCTTCCTAACAAAGGGCTTTGCTCTGTAGTTTTTGAACAACATAGAAAGTCTGGCATGAGAAAGAGACAAAGGATTCTTTACAGAAGCACGTAACAGAATTTTAAAGAGTAGAAGTCATTTTACTGACTCTCCCCAACTCACTCAAAATAGTAAAAATAACCTCAAAGAGGCATTATCAAGTTACACCTGCATGTTGTTTTTAAAATTTTATGTAGATACTTATTTTGTAAGTTTGCTCCCAATATAGTCACTGCTTTTAGCAAACGACTATCACAACACATATTTATACACATTACTCTGAGTCAGGGGTCTACAAGAATAAATTTTGTTCATAGACATAGAAGATTTAAGAATCCAACATCAAAGCTACACATTAGCTTAAGTTGTAAAAGCTGAAGACAGAAAATTCAAACCAAATATGGTGGCTTGTTACATTGTTCTCTTAATTGCAGGTTAAACAAACAGCCTGAATATACAACAAGATATCAGTCTTAGCTCTTAAGTGATCTCAAGATGTTTAATTAACTTGGTTTGAAGCCCAGCAAAAGTCCAGTCTCTGAATGTAAAATATATTTTCATAAAATTGTATCACTATGTACACTATTAATGGGAAAGTCTACTACGGCAGCCACTATGACAATCAGTACAGAGAGTACTCAAAAATACTAAAAATAGTACTGCTACAATCCCCTGTCCTAGGGAATGGGACATCAACGAAAGTTCATGCAGGAACACACCTGCATAAAAACCACTAGTAAACAAAGAAAATGAAGACAATGTGGAACTGTACTGAGAAAGCAATATCAAGATTAGTGAGACCTGATGCCTGATGGAGTGTTACATATCACTAAGAAAGAAAAGGAGGCTGTCAACCCACAATGACCTGAAATCTAATGCTTAACATTCCTACTTTGTTTTTATTTAAAGGAGCCTATTATATGTATGTATACACTCCTATTTTTCAGATGACTCAGCAATTTATCCTGTCTTCAAAAATAAGGCTTTTAACATATGTGCCATTATGTGCATGAGTTTCAGGTATAATGACCTAGCTCCTATGATTTGTGGTTACCTTGACTTCTTGGGCATAACTGCTTTGCAATGAGCAAATAAGTAAATTAGTATATAAGAATGGTACAATTTCACCAATAAAATCCTTTCAAAATGAAGGTATATTCATGTGTATTTAATGCTTTCTGACATGGGAAGATACTATATCCTTTCCAAGTAGTAAATACATATATTTCCATAATTACTTTTAAATATGCTATTATTCTAATACATATATTATAAATGTGACAGAAGTATATTTCCATTTATATTATAATTTGAACTGATCTTACAATTTTAAAATTAAGTATGTTTTTTCATAGATATATATGAATCTTAAATAGCCCTGAGTTAACTCCATATGTGTGTTAGCACAAATTCAACCAACTTAATTTTAATAACAGAAAAACCAACAGCTATGATCAGTTGCTTGCATAGATATTAGCAATGGCAGGTTCTGGAACCACCAGCAGGCCATCATCAACATTGAGAGGTTGTTAAGCCAGGAATAGTAGACACACCTACAATCTCATTGCTCAAGGGATTAACTTCATGGCCACCCTGGGCTACAAAATACAATCCTGTCTCAATGAAAAACAAAACTAAAATAAGCAGTGGGAGGCTACTGAGTATCAAATACATACTGACTTCAGAAAGTTAAGTGAAAAAAACTGCTCATTTATATCCCTTAAAATAATATTTAAACACAATATGTAGTTCTTTTAAAATGCATATCATTTATTTAATGTATACTACAGCAGTTTTTGGATTTTTTTTGCTTTTTTTGTTTTTTTTATTTTTTATTTTACAATACCATTCAATTCTACATATTAGCCACGGATTCCCTTGTTCTCCCACCTCCCGCCTCCCTCCCCTTCCTCCCAGCACACCCCCATTCCCACCTCCTCCACGGCAAATTAGTTCTAAGACTGAAAGGACAAGGACTCAAAACTTATAGAATCTGGTCTCAAAACCAGAACATTTCCCCTGATCTTTCCATTTAACACAGTTAACTGAGGGAGTGGCGAGAGAGACATGATCAAGGGACATCCAGCTAACTCCTGTTGCTGCCTCAATGACATCTAGTAACAGCAAAGAAACATCACCTCTCCTAGTGGACATGAAAATGTTTGTTATTAAAATTTGTTGTTTTATCAATTTCACTATAGATTTGTTATAAATGAACATGGACTGAGCTTCAGAATTCACAGGAAAGAAGAAAAGGAAATCCATTGTATGTTTGATATCACCTGAATTTTTATTGTGCTTCTTGACGTTCATTCTTTTTTTCTTACAAAGAACTGATTCAACTTCATTTACTAATTATTCTTCACACTTATATGCACGTTTTTTCTGCCCCACCCTTTCCCATAGCATTCATCTCTTTCCCAAATCATTCCAGACCATCATAAAGATTGTTCCCACATCTGAAATGCTGTTTGGCCCCTCCTTCTGCTTAGATGTTGAGCAGGCAATCTTGCCTTCAGTCAGGTCACCTGCCACCTCCAAAAGAGCACTTCCTACCAGCCAAACCAAGAGAAGAAGGCAGTGGTTATCAGTACAATTACATTTGTTCAAGACATTGTGTGTTATTTTTCCTGACACAAACTCACAGAAACAAAAATTATTTTTTCACCACCTTACTAGTATGTAGCCTTCTGAAATCACAGGCATCTTCACCATCTGCACAGCTATATTTTTTAAATTTTTTTATGCCTCACAAGGAAGCTGTACAATGCAAACCCATAGAAGGAAAGGAGTCCAAAGAGTAGGCAAAAGAGTCAAAGACATACCTGCTCCCAGATAGGATTCCCACAAAAACACAGAACTAAGAGCTACAGCATTTACACAGAGGACCTGGTGCAGACCCTGCAAGACACACGCTTGTCCCATTCAGGATCTGTGAGCCCATATATGCCCTGTTTAGTTGATTTGGTTGCCCGTGTTTCCTTGGGGTCTTCTATCCCCTCCAGTGCCTACAATCCTCCTGCCCGTCTTCTTTGCTGAGCTACAGGGAGAGGGACCAGATGAAGAGCTCCAATTTAGACTCTCTCTCCACATAATATCTGACTGTATTTTTAATGTTTGACTAAAGTGTACATATCTTGATATCTAAAATAAGATACATGCTCAGTTTCCATTTGTTACTTCAATAAACTGCATCATTGCATGTAGAATTCTGAGAGAGAATGAAAGTGGAAATTTTTTTCATTTTTCTTTATTAAGAAATTTTCTACTCACTCTACATACCACCCACAGATTCCCACCTCCTCCCTCCCTCCACCCTCCAGCCCTCTCTCCCAAGCCACCCCACATCCCCACATCCCCCAAATCAAGGTCTTCCATGGGGGGTCAGCAGAGCCCAGCACACTGAGCCTAGGCAGGTACAAGCCCCTTCCCACTGCACCAAGGTTGCGCAAGGCATCATACCACAGGCATCAGATTCCCAAAAGCCTGCCCATGCACCAGGGATGGATCCCGATCCCCCTGCCTGGGTGCCCCTCAAATAGTTCCAGCCAAACAAACATCTTCCGTATCCAGAGGGCCTAGTCCAGTCCCATGGGGGCTTCACAGCCACTAGTCTACAGTTCATGGGCTTCCACTAGCATGGCCAGTCATCTCTGCAAGTGTTCCCATCATGATCTCGACGTCCCCCGCCTGCAGAATCCCTCCGCTCTCTCAATTATTGGATCCCTGGAGCTCAGCCTGTGCCTGGCCATGGATCTCTACATCTGCCTCCATCAGTCACTGGACAAAGGCTCTATGATGACATTAGGGTATTCACGAGACCGGTCACCAGAGTAGACCAGACCAGGCACCCTCTGGACCACTGCCATCATTCCAAGGTGGGGTCATCCTTGTGGATTCCTGAGAGGCTCCCCAGCACCCTGCCTCTTCCTATTCCCATGATGTCCTCATCTATCATGGTATCTCCCTTCCTGCCCTCCCACTCTGTCCCTGTTCCAGCTTGACCCTCCCATTTCCCTATGTTCTCATCCCCCACTTCTCGCCTTCCACCACTCCCCCACACACCCACACCGCTCATATAGATCTCATCCACTTCTCCTTCGCTGGGTCATCCATGTGTCCCTCCTAGGGTCTTTCCCTGTTAGCTAGCCTCTCTGGAGCCGTGGGTTGCAGTCTGGCCATCCCTTCCCTCACATCTAGTATCCACTTATGAGTGAGTACATACTATGTTTGTCCTTCTGAGTCTGGGTTACCTCACTCAGGATGATATTTTCTAGTTCCATCCATTTGCCTGCAAATTTCATGATATCATTGTTTTTTACAGCTGAGTAGTACTCCATTGTGTATATGTGCTGAAAGTGGAAATTATTAAAGGGAAAAAATTGACTGCTAATAAATTAAGATTATATGATTTACTTGAGTAAAAGAGAAAATTCTTCTACCAATAATTAGTAAATTTGCTTAGTTAAATTTTTCCCATTGAAGAAATAACAGGTCCACATATTCACGTACTTACCATCAAGTCCATGAGGGAAAAACCTGATACAGGTTCCCTTTAGCCTGAATGATCTAAAGAGTTTCGTTTTCAGTCTTCAAGCACTGGAATTACAACAAACTCATCCATCAACTGCTCTTTCCCAAACTGATTCAAGACTAAAGAGAAAAGACCAGAGTGAAAAGGGCATTTCCCCTCCTTATTTGAACCTTCAGAGAAACAAAGGAAATTTTGAAATGAACTCTCCTACAAATATCCCCAGCGGGGTACTAATTGAATAAATGACACATTGTCTTTAATACTACTGAAATTTTTGTCTCAGTGGTACATCGACATAAGACTTCTAGATGTGCCCTACAAAGATCTCACAGTTGTGGTTAAGATATTGATCAGTGGAAGAGCACTTGCCTAGCATGCAAGAGGGCATGAATATTATTCCTCAAATATAAACTGCAAAGATATTCAAAATGTATATGTAAAAGATCTCATGACCTTTTTGTTTCTGAGTATAGTATCATCCAGTGCTTTGTACTTAAATCCTTGTGATTTCTGCTACCTCCACATGAGTCACCTAAGGACGATGTGGAATCTCATCTTTATGGCTCCCTCATTTCTAAGTGGGCAATTTACATGTGACCCCACAATGTAGACATTGGTCACATAGAGAAACCAATTCCAACCCCCACTGCCAACCACACCAACTGCAGCCAGCTAGCAATGGGATGGCTAGGGACCAGTTGGACTGGTTCTTCTGGGGCACACTGGTGTTGGAAGACCCTGCCAGTTTCTGAATGGAGGACAAGTGGGACCACACACCAGACTCCTATCTCCAGGCCCTCATGAACCCCAAGAGCGCTATGGTGCACACTCAGGACTCTTCAGAGCTTGCTTTCAGCCCCAAACTGGTCCTGACCCAGAAACACTCAGGAGCTAATAAATGCCTTGTCAGAAAAAAAAAATCCATGTGATTTCTAAGCCTAAAGTGTACTGTACTAGTAGACGGGTGCAAAAATGTGTTCTTCACCTTTCAATACTGACAAAACATACATATGATTTTAGAAAGTTATAGAATAAACTATGCATTCTACCCTGAAAGGATGATGAGTTAATCATTCTTCACTGTATTTCCCTCTGAGATTTCCTTGATATTTAACGTAATTTTAAATAGTGTTAAACAATTTTAATGCTACACTGTCCTCACCATTGGGTAGTTTTTTTAAAATGTTATTTTAATTGTTGTAGCCATTGAAGTTTTTCAGTACTGTGGGCCAAATCCAGGACCCCATGCATGTAAGCAAATGCTCTGCAAATGAGCTGGTCCTCTCTGTAGTTGTAAACCTCAAGTGTCCTAAGATTAACTTCCATAACAAATACAGGTTCTACTTAGGCAAACATCCTTTTCTTCAAAGTTTTTCTCAGGGCAATGTGGACATCCTTATTCCTTATACTGTAGATAAAAGGATTCAGCATTGGGCCCACAACCGTATAAAAAATAGTAGATACTTTATCTTCATCCACAGATGCACTAGAAGGTTTAAGATACATGAATGCTGCAGCACCAAAGAAAAAAGAAACAGCTATTACATGGGAGCCACAGGTACTGAAGGCTTTTGACCTACCCTCTGCAGAATGGATGCGAAGGATGTTGGAAAGGATCAAGGTGTAAGAAATAAAGATAGTCAGGCTGGGCACTGTTACATTGATACTCACAACAATGAAAACCAACAACTCATTGATGGTAGTACTTGTGCAGGAGAGCTTCAGCAGAGGAAGTACGTCACATACATAGTGATTGATGATGTTACCACCACAGAAGACAAGTCTCAGCATGCTACCAGTATGAGCCATAGCTTCCACAAACCCCATCAAATACACACCCATCATCATCAAGTGGCAGACCTGATGGGACATGGTGACCTGGTAAAGCAGGGGCTTACAGATGGCAGGATATCTGTCATAGGCCATGGCTGTCAAAATGTAGCATTCATCAATAACAAAGAAGCAGAAGAAAAAGAGCTGAGTCATGCACTCAGCATGGGAGATGATGTTCTCCTTCACAAAACTCACCAGCATTTTGGGAGTTATGACAGAAGAGTAACAGAGATCTGTTAAGGCAAGGTTGAAGAGAAAATAGTACATGGGGGTGTGCAGGTGAGGGTTCAAAACAATCAGAATGATCAAGCCCAGATTCCCCAACATGGAGACCACATAGATTCCCAAGAAGAGGAAGAAGAGAGGCAGCTGGAGCTCTGGCTGCTGTGTCAAGCCCAGCAAGATGAATTCCTTCACTGAAGAGTAATTGCCTAAGGCCATTCTTCTCAGGATCATATCTGTGAGAACAGTAACATTAAAATGAAATCCCAGCCTTCTCCAACCTACCCTATTAAAATGAGACTAAGAACCAGAATCAAATGATAAAATGAAGTGCACACTTCTCTGTGCCTCTGGTTTTTTTTTGTTTTGTTTTGTTTTTTTTGTTTGTTTGTTTTTTTTACAATTTTGGAGTTCATTTATAGAAATAACCACAAATAAATGGAAGGCCATTTCTTTGAGAATAATATTCAGGTCATCAATGACTACTCTTGGCTCTGTAGCATCACTGTTCTTCTATCTTGACAATCCACCTCCCTATTCAGGCTCAGTGGTCATCTCAAAAGGGAAGAGATAAGGCACATCAAAGACTCGATGGATTGCTCAGAGGTGATTTGGAAGGAAAAATGATGCATCCAATTCATTGCTTACCTTTGTGCATGGGGAACTCACAAGTCACCTTAGTAATTTTCCTGCTCTGCTCTCACAGAGGAGCAAGTACACATGTCACAGGTGGGCTGTAAGGTGGATAGCCTAGGAACAATGTTGTTTTCTGTTGTTACTAGGTTTGGCTTTTTCTTGGTGAGGGTAATTCATTTTGGACCTGGTAATCCAGAGCCCTCATTCTTCTTGATTCTGGAAAACCATGAGCTGTAGTTCATGATTTCCAGTGGTGACGTTTCCCAGAATTTCTTCTCTATCCCAGAGGTTGCTAAATAATGTCTACTGATGCCACAAGAGTTACCTGGTAATGACCCAAGAGGGTTTTATGAGTTTGTAATCTTAGGGACCTAATTAAAAATTGAAAAGCTTATGTTTACCAGACATTTTCCCCTAGAGATCAGGCTTTGTTGCCATGGTGCTTACAAGCTAGTGCAAGAGTAATGACAT
Organism: Peromyscus melanophrys; assembly: GCA_902168415.1. Classification (NCBI taxonomy): domain Eukaryota; kingdom Metazoa; phylum Chordata; class Mammalia; order Rodentia; family Cricetidae; genus Peromyscus; species Peromyscus melanophrys. The sequence goes on from CABHPR010117338.1 coordinate 41,730, forward strand.
TTGCTTATTGGAGGTATACACTATTGTTTTGTTTTGTTGTCATTGTATGAAAATTTTATACACATATGCAATGTGTTTTGATGTAATTCATCCTTGATTTTTTTTCTTCTCTGATTTTCTTCATTCTCCTATCACTATTTCTTCCTAGCTTCATCTCTTCTTTTCAATTTCTTTAACCCACTGACTCTACTTGTTACTACTTGTATAATATGAGTATAGAATCATCTACTTGAGACTGGTAGCCTCTTAGGGGCTGCATCCTTGAAACTAAACATGTTTCCTACACTAGCCATTAACTGCCAATAGTTCCTCAGCTAGAGGTATATTTCATTACCATGCCCCCCCTTACATTCTTGGATTTTTTTT
>CABHPR010117339.1:0-11289 GCA_902168415.1 Peromyscus melanophrys
AAAAACAAAAAACAAAAACAAAAAACAAAACTCTGGGCATGGTAGTGTGCCTTTAATCCCAGTACTTGGGAAACAGAGAGAGGCCAGCCTGGTCTACAGAGAGAGTTCCAGGACAGACAGGACTACATAGGGAGACCCTCCCTGCCTCAAACAAGCGAACAAACAAAAAACCCCAATAAACAAATAACAAAAAACCAAACAAAAAGCCCTGATAATAACCAACCAACCAACCAAAACAAAAACAGTGGTCCATTTATAATTGTTTAAAATTTTTTCTATACATGGTTCTCAGGTCAGACTTTGAAGAAACTGAGCATCCTAAATATCTGCAAATACACGTATTGTTTGGGAGAGTGCTGTCTTTGGAGTATATTCTGTAAAGCCTATTGCATATTTGAGGAACTTGCCCCAGGGTACAGATGGACAGTAGCAAAGCCAGACTCTGACCACTTCCATTATCACAGTGTTCGTCAACACTTATTTCTCTTGTTGGCTGATATCTTACTTTTGGCTTTTTGTTCAACAAACATGAGTGATTGTATATTCAAAGTATTGTCCTAATGTTGGGGCTAAGTCTCAAGACATTTACAGTCTAGGGGGCTAATAGAGGAGAGAGGGATAAGTCAGCAGATCCTGGAAGAAGGGGGGGGGGTGGGCTGGAAGGAGGGAGAGGAGGAGGAGGACGAAAGAGCAACTCCAGGTGTCTATCCACACCAACATACAGGTACACACAGCATGTCAGAAGTGCTCCAGCAGATTGGCAAAGCCCCATTTATGGGAAATTTAAGTTATTCCAGGCACTAAGCCTGAAGTGCTCTTCAGTGAAGCAGGACTTCTGAGCCAGCTCCTCCTCTCCAGCACTATTCCTGCCTGGGCGTCTTAAGAGCACTTAACACACCACTTAACATTACAGCATGTGCTGGAAGACACTCTTGCCTGGTCCTGTTCCCTCAGCTTCACTGGCACCGGCTCTCTCCAGTCCTCAGACCTGCCTTCTTCTCCCTTTCCAGCTTCTCTTTTCTCTCTCCTGTGAAACTGTTGACCTTTGGGATCTGTTCTACAGAATTTTGTGGGTGAGCTCCTCTTTTGTCCATACACCCCTAGCCCATCTGCTCAGACTCTTTTTAAATCTGGGTCTCACTATATAACCTGTGCTGGCCTGGAACTTGCTCAGGATAACGTCAGACTTTCCATCCAGCTGCTCCAGCTTCCCCAGAGCTGGGATGGATTACAGATGTGTGCCACCACACCTGGGTCCAGACACCACTTTTGATGCTCCTGCATATCCGGTGTCTTCACCTTCTAGATGTCCCCATGTCACCTCTCCAGAATGCTTCCTTCCACTCTCCAGCCCCCATTTCTGCTTTTCTGTCACTTTCTTGTGTTTTGTTAAACGGCACACTGGGTATGGAGTCATCCAAATTCCTTTCTTCATCCCTTGACTGCAAGCATCTACCTCCACCTCCTCTCCTAGCTGTGTCTTTCTCTGCATCTGCATACCTGCTGTTTTATTTCAGGCTTCATCCCCAGGCACAGAGTTTGGCTGCTGTCCTAACTGGTATCACTGCTTCAATATTCCTTCTCTCAACTCTAGCTTTTCTCTGTCTAAAGCATAAAGAGCAAACTTGTGTGCATCGTCTGTACTGGATTATGTGTCTCATCGCTTCTACGGTGGCTGTCATACTGCTGTTAACTCTTTCCAAAATGACCGTGTTGCTCCACTGTAAGAAACTTGATTAATAGCTGGTATCCTTGAATGCTGACCACAGACTAATATTTAACCTCAAGATAGCCCTATGAGGTGGCGGCTATTTCCCACATTTCACAGACGAGGGAGTCAAAGTTCACAGAAGTTAACTACCACGGAGGCCACTTATCTAGTAGCCTATAGAGCCATTCAAACATCGAGCCTTCCTCAATCTGGCCTCCCAAGCCTGCTCTCTACGATGAATACCACAGTCACCCTGTTTTGAGTTTACAAAGCACTTCCACATGCCTCCGGCCCCAGCCAAGCTGCCCCGTTTGCCTCCTGCCTTTGCTGTCAGTTCTGACTGGTTGCCCTTCCCCATCCATTGCACAATCTGGCACATTCCTTCAGGTCTAGCTCATCTCCCTGAAGCCTTCCCAACCTAACATCATGCAGACAGCCTTGGCACCCTGGACAGCTTCCCATGGAAACCAGTTTGTGACCAGATTCTCAAATTCACATGCTCAACCAAGTGTTGGCTACTCATTAAATCATTAACTTGCCTCGGACAGACGCTTGGTCTTCTTCTCTAAAGTGTGAGGGTGGTGTTCTCATCCATAAACTACACATTCTTAGAAAAGGGTGATAGCGACCCCAAGCCTTGTTTTCTGTCTCTCCTGCAGTAGTTAAACAGGGTCATGTAACTGAGTTCTGGTTGAGAGGCTGTAAGTAGAAGGGCTATGCCGTACCTCTGGAGAGCTGGTGATTACAGAGGGGTGACTGACCCCGTCATCACAGGCTTGTTATTGTGGTTCAGATTCAGGGTTATTGAGCTTCTAAAATTCATATAAGTATAGAAAGCAAGAGTAAGCCAGTTTTCTGGGCTTGCTGGGACAACGATGTGAGGCTGAAATGAAGCAATTACCTTGGATCATGAGATGGCATTCTGAGGAGAACAGAATCACGTGACCAAAGGGAACCTCAGTGACAGCCCGGAAACTGCTTGTGATTACACAAATAATTCCCTATGTCATTTAAGAAGTGGTGTTTTGGTGTTCCAGTGTTTATAATAACTTTCTTCATATTTTCTCAACTAGTAATTGAAAACTATATTGTTATTATGGATGTCTACAAAAGATCTTAACCTTCACATGGGGTCTTCACTTTCAAAGCATAGAGTAATTCGTTTGGAATCAACTGCTTGTCTGCCAGGGTCATTGTGTATATTTAAATTTCTGTTTTTAGGTGGCAGGCTTGTTTTGGGGTAGAGTCCTGCTATGTGGCCCTGGCTAGCTTGGAACTCTATGTAGACTATACTGTCTTTGGACTTGGCTGACCCTCCTGCCTCTACCTCCTACATGCTGGGCTATAGTCATGAGTCATCATGCCCAGCTATTTAAAAATTTTATCTGTAAATTTTGAAATTTCTTAACAAAACTGTGGGCTGGAACTGTCTTGGCATACCTTTATATTTCCCAAGCACATGGCAATACAGAGCATGCTACTTAGATGATTAATTTGGTTCAGTGGATTGGTTTTTTCATTTATTTATTTTAATTTTTGAGATAGTCAGGTCGTCTAGGCTGGCCTCCAACTCTGTAAATGAGGATGACCTTAAACTCTTGCCCGCCAGCCTCTGCCTCCCATGTGCTGCTGTTATAGGCACACGCCACCACACCCTGCTTAGCATCTTCATTGTGTTTGGTTGAACTTTGGTAATTTTCTTTGGAGAAACAAGTACAAAAACACTAATATATCTTTATGTCCTTTGCAGAGCATATTTTTGTTTATGTAAATGATGCATGAGTTCTTGCAAAGAAGTAATAGGCCGGGTGGTGGTGGTGGTGGTGGTGGTGGTGGTGCATGCCTTTAATCCCAGCACTCAGGAGGCAGAGCCAGGTGGATCTCTGTGAGTTCAAGGCCAGCCTGGTCTACAGAGTGAGTTCCAAGAAAGTCGCAAAGCTACACAGAGAAACCCTGTCTCGAAAATCCAAAAAAAAAAAAAAGAGAGAGAGAAATAATACAGATAAGTGAATGCTCCCTCACCGCTTGCAATCCTGACTCCTCTTCTGCGTTCACAGTGCAGCAGATCCACACCACCAATCTCCGTGGCAAAAGGCCTGAGTTCACATGGTCTCATGATACATGCAGTGCGCACATTCAGTCAAATTTATGAGAGCAGCTCCTGAGCCAAGTGTGGTGGTGCATGCCTTTAATCCCAGCACTCGGGAGGCAGAGGCAGGTGGATCTCTGTGAGTTCGAGGCCAGCCTGGGCTACAGAGCGAGTTCCAGGACAGGCACCAAAACTACACAGAGAAACCCTGTCTTGAAAAACCAAAAAATAAGTAAATAAATAAATAAATACATAAAAAATAAAAAAATTAAAAAGCAAATTAAAAGTTGCTTAAAAGAGAAAAAAAATTAAAAAGAGAAAGTATGTCTTTATCTTACCATCAAATTAAAAGGGACTTCAGCCAGGTGGGGTGTCACACACCTGTAACCACAGCACTTGGGAGGTAGAGGCAGGAAGATCAGGACTTCAAGGTCATGTCCACTGCAGAGTTCGAGGTCAGCTGCAGCTACACCAGACCCTGTGTTAAAGAAGCAAAAGGTCTTGAGGACCGAAATGCCTGTTGTGATTGTTTGGACGAGAACAGCCCCCGAGGCTCATGGGCTTGAATACTTGGTCCCTGATTGGTGGGCTATTTGGGAAGGACTAGGAGGTGTGGCCTTGTTGGAGGAGGTGTGTCACGGGGGTGGGGGTGGGTTTGTCCCATGTGGCTTTCTCTGTGCCGCCTGCTTGCCACCAAGGCTGTAGCTCTCAGCCACTCCTCAGCACCATGCCTGCCGCTGCCATGCTCTGCCATGATGCTGTGGACTCACTCTCTGAAACTGTAACCCCAATAAACCCTTTCTTCTGTGAGTTGCCTTGGTCATGGTGTCTTATCACAGCATAGAAAAGTAACTAACACACCTGCTATGAGAGCATGTCTTCTCGACATAACAGAGAAGCTGAGTCCAATCTCAACAATACGGTGGCCGAAACAGGACCTGCATAATGACACCACCAGTTGACATGCTTTCTCAGATTCACTATGTTATCTTTATAGCTTGGTTATTATTATAGTAAACAGATTTCCAAAACATGAAAATATCATCCTTATTTGTGGTGTTTTGAAAGAAAATGGCCCCTAAAGAGAGTGGCACTATTAGTAGGTGTGGCTTTGTTGGAGTAGGTGTGGCCTTGTTGGAGGAAGTGTGTCACTGTGGAGGCGGGTTCTGAGATTGCATATGCTCAAGCCATGCCCAGTGTCTCAGACCACTTCCTGTTGCCTGCCGATCAAGATGTAAGAACTCTCAGCTTCAGCACCATGTCCACCTTCACACCACCATGTCCCACCACAGATGATAATGGACTGAACCTCTGATTGCCATCCAATTAAATGTTTTCCTTTGTAAGAGTTGCTGTGGTCATGGTGTCTCTTCACAGCAACAGAAACCCTAAGATATTTAAACACAATATATCAAAAGATCCATAATCCCAGCCCCAAGGAAGAAGGCTGCATGCTGTAATCACTTAGTGTTTGTTTTCCAAATGGAGCATGGTGGGCTGAGTGACTGTGAGCATGCTCAGTAATAGGTGGCTTCATGTGGAAACCATGGAGGGCGGGGCAGTTAGATACAGGATGCATTGGTCCGATCACCCTTCATCCCTTCTTTCCTGAAGACATTGCCGAGTTAGGAGCCAGGGTACTTAGCAAAGGCTTCTGGAAACTGAGATGCATCCCAGAGGGCCTTTGGAAAGTATTCTGTTGGAGATCACTCATCCTTATGGAGGTCTATACTCAGGACAGGGATCAATTCTCTAATGCTTTTTGGAACTGCTCCATAAATAAAGTAGTCAATGGCTGTAGCTTGTTCTGGGGACACACATTACCAGTCGGGAATTCCAAAAACAGCATTCCCTCTGACGGGAGAGAGAACGGTGCTGGTTCGGCTTTCCTTTGTCAGTTTGACACAAGCTAGAGTCACCTGGGAAGAGCGAACCTCAGCTGAGAGAGTGCCCACATCAGATTAGCCTGCAGGTGCGGCTGTGGGCATTTCCTTGATGGATAACTGCTGCAGGAGAGCCTAGCCCAGTGTGGGCGGTGCCACTCCTGGGCAGGTGGTTCTGTGGTGTATAAGAAAGCAAATTGAGCCAGCCAGCAAGCAGCGTTCCTTCACGGCCTCTGCTTCAGTTCCTGCCTCCAGGTTCCTGGCTTGACTTCCTGCCCTGACTGCCCTTCACGATGGACTGTATGCTGGGAAGGACCTGGGAGCTGTAAGCTGAAATAAACCCTTTCCTCCCTAAGTTGTTTTATCACAACATGAAAAAGCAAATGGAGACACTAACCTGTCGTCAGGATGATAAGCGTCACATTTATGTGTTAATTGTGAGGTTCAGACTTAGAGATATTACCACATCCACCTTTACCCTTTAAGACGGAGAAGGGGAGAAACTGAGAACCACTGTCTCCTTTAAGTTAGACTATCAGGCTGGGGGCTGGAGAGATGGCTCAGTGCTTAAGAGCACTGGCTGCTCTTCCAGAGGTCCTGAGTTCAATTCCCAGCACCCACATGGTGACTCACAACCATCTGTAATGAGATCTGGCGCCCTCTTCTGGCCTGCAGGCAAACATGCAGACAGAGCACTGTACACAATAAATTCTTAAAAAAAAAAAAAAATCAGGCTGGAAGGACTTTTGTACAGGGAGAAAGCCTTGGATGTTTGAGATTAGAGTTAAGTAATGGGTGGGAAGGGAGGAACTGTAATGCGGACCAGTGAGCTGGCGCAGCAGGTGCTTGCTGAGACTGACAACGTGAGTTTGGTCCCGAGAACCTGCATGGCAGGAGAACCAACCCCGAAAGCTGTCCTCTGACCTGCACGCACCGCATAAAAAGAGAGAACTGTGAGGAAATGGTGAGGATGCAGAGGAAGACACGACAGCTACCGTCGCTGGCCAGTGTGCAGGCTCCTGGTCCACCCTCCTTCTGTGGGAAACTTGGCCAGTTTGGGCTAAAATGGGACACTTTAGTGATTTCACTAAAAGCTGATTTCACTTTCTCAGGAGGCACACCTGTAGTAAACGGCAGAATTAAAGGAGACCTTCCCCTCCATTCCTCCTTCCCTCCCTCCCTCCTTCTCTCCCTCCCACCTCATACTGAGTCACACCTGTGGGATGAGGTAATGGAGGAACCAAGTGTAACTCAATTTTCTTGTTATTCCTTTAACCATCAAGTTTGCTGGGTATTTGGAAGATACCAACCTGACTTGGAAAATTTAGTTAATTTAAAAATGTCCAAGTAATGGTTTGAGGAAACTTAATGAGAAAAGCAGAGCCACTAACCCAGATTAAAGACTTTCAGGCTTTTCTTTTATAATTCAAGGGCTTTGGGAGTAAAAAGCTTCTCAGATCACCATAGGTTTAGGGCTAGAGATGCTACTTTGTGGTAGAATTCTTGCCTAGCATGCTCAAGATTCTGTGTTTAATCACAGTACCACACACACACACGCACACGCACGCACGCACACACATACACGCGCGCACACGCGTGCGCGCACACCACACACACACACACACACACACACACACACACACACACACACACACACGCGTGTGCGCACGTGCACAGCACTTGCCTAGCCTCTTTGATTTGCAGGACTGCCTGCTGATGTGACCAGATGTGTCAACACATTGAACTAGTAACTGTGGTGGGCAATACTCGCTTATTTAGAGACGCAGCTTCCTGCTGAAATGCCATTAAGGCCAGAGCAGGTAACACTTGCCATGTACACTTATTTCCCATGTCATAGCTGCCCCAAATCGATATAATAATATTTAATAACCATAAAAGTTAAGACATAGCTAAACAAAAGAAATGCTGGTTTTGATGTATTTGAACAGTATTTTAACTTTCTATGGTTGTCTCCACAAACTTGAGCATGTGACAGTACCACAGTGCCAAGTCACCATGGAGGAAAGGCAGGGCCACTGTGACCCCAGGACACAAGTCCCAAGCAGGAGGAGCTCAGCAACCAAGAAGAGATGCTGAGGAACGCTGTGTCCACTTGAAGTGTTTATCACTGTGGAGTCTACCAGTGAGAACCAGACTGCAACACATGTCCTTTGGTTTCATTCCTAGAGATTCACTTCTCAGTGTGTTTCAGGAAAGTTCATGTCTGAAATGGAGTATGAGCTCAAAATAAAGCAGGTGCTTCATCAAGTGAGTTAGAGGCTCTTGGACCTGGAAGCGTCAGGAGCAGAGGTTCTCAACCTGTGGGTTACAACCCCATTGGGGTGAAGGACCCTTTCACCGGGGTCGCCTAAGACCATCAGAAAACACAGATAGTTATATCATGATTTACAACAGTAGCAAATTTACAGTTAGGAAGTATCAGTGAAAATAGTTTTATGGTTGGGGTCACCACAACATTTGGAACTGTATTAACGGCTCCCAGCATTAGGAAGGTTGAGAACCACTGCTCTAGAGTGAGTTTGTGAATCTGAGGGTTATTGAGGTGTTGTTGGTCCACAAGGCTCTACGAAATGCATAGAGCTAAGTTTAAATCAGCTAAAAATGAAAATGAAATGCATATTTTAGAAAACCTAATAAGAAATTTTATACCCTACTGCTATTAATGTTTATTAATATAGTTAATTTGTAAAATTAATATAAAATATACATTTTTCTATCCATGGATTCATGATTGGTGGCTTATAAAGTTTGGTTAATTTTTAAAATTACTTACAGAATTTAATAAAATGAATTTCACCTGAAAGACATAGTTATTGTTTTAAAGTATTATTTCATTTGGAATTTATCGCCACTACCCAAATTTGGCTACTCTTATTGTAACACAAATGCTTTCTACTTGAGCAACACTAAAAATTATTGAGTTAGGATGTGTTTCTCAAGACTTAACTTGGTGCTTCACTAAATAAAGTTCAGAAGCTTGAAAATCTGTAAAGCTATTGTTCTGGCCAGTGTTTTGTGAACTTGACACCAGCTGGAGTCACCTCAGAAGAGGGGCCCTCAACTGAGAAAATATCAGCCTCAGATGACCTGTAAGCAAGCCCCTCCGGTGTCCCCATCCCCGCTGATGACTGACGCGGGAGGGCCTGGCCTGCAGCAGCAGAAGCCAGACTTGGACAGTTACTAACTTACAGCTCCCCCAACGGTGTCCGCCTCCTCCACCTCAACAGGCCTTTGCTGACCAGCATTCGGAGCACGCTGCCAAGGCGCTGCTCTGAAGGTAGTGCGTCTGCTGAATCCTTGGTTCATCTGTTTTAATCACTTGGGGTCTTAGCAAACTAAACCCTGTGTTGATTAGTTGAGATTTCTAATACGTTCCTTGTTATGAATCTTGAACTAGAACAATTTAAATTCTCTTCAGACACTGCAGTTACTAAAAGTTACCGAAAACAAATCTATTTTCCAAAGTAGGTTTAAATATACCATGGTACTTCCTGTGTAGAGCTACCTCTTCATCTTCATTGTCTTCTTCTCCTCCGCTGCCAGCCCCCCCCCCCCCCCGTGTCCATGCACATGCATGTGAGTGTAGACAGAGGTCAGTCATGGGTGCTGTTCCTCGGAAGTCTACCCACTGGTTTTGGCTCTCTCCCTCTTTCCTCCTCCTCCCCTCCTCCTCTTCCCTTCTCCCCCACTTTCACCTTCTCCCCACCCTCCTCCTCTGACAGGGTCTCTCACTGAGATCTGGGCTGGCTAGCCAGAGAGCCCCAGGGATCCTCCTGTCTCTGTCTCCCCAGAGTTGGTATTGCAGGCACATACCACCACACCCAGCTTCCTGTGTGAGCACTGGGGATTGAAGTCAAGTCCGAATGCTTGCACAGTGTCTTAGTTAGGGTTTCTATTGCTGTGATGAAACACCATGACCAAGAAGCAAGTTGGGGGCAGCGAGGGTTTATTTGGCTTACACTTCAGCGTTACTGTTCATCACTGGGGGAAGTCAGGACAGGAACTCTAACAGAGCAGGAACCTGGAGGCAGGAGCTGATGCAGAGGCCATGGAGGGGTGCTGCTTACTGGCCTGCTTCCCATGGCTTGCTCAGCTCACCTCATATAACCCAGGACCAGCAGCCCAGGGATGGCACCACCCACTATGGACTAGGCCTTCCCCCATTGATCACTAATGAGAAAATGCCTTAGAGCTGGATCTCAATGAGGCATTTCCTCAGCTGAGGCTCCTTCCTCTGGTGACTCTAGCTTGTGTCAAGTTGACACACAAAACCACCCAGTGCACGCAACAAGCCCTTTACCAACTGAGCTATCTCTCCAGCCACTCCTTCACTAATTTTTAAAAATTAGCTAGCACTTCATAAAAAGAAAATTATCAGCCATATGGAAATGCTAGCATTGTGTCATGTTTCAGCTTTTGTGTTAGATTTGCAAGATTGAAATATAATTATGAATAACAAAATAACCACACGCACTGCTCAGCCGAGTGGGCCATGATGTGCTCTTGACCTAGTGGAAACAGTGACTATGAAATGAGGTGTTTCAGGATTGGGAGAGCAGTTTGTTCTTGGCCGTGGTTATTCGGATTTGCCAGTTTTAAAAGTGGCTATGTTGGTGGATGAGACAGTTATAGAAAACAATGTATACGATCTGTGTGCAGAACATGCATTGCCAGCGTGTCTGTGTCTAGAATCAGGCAGGATCAGATCCTGCGGACTACATCTCACGCTTACAGAGAAGATGAGTATTGTGTGTAACTTTTCACCTTAACTGAGCAGCAACGAGCTTCACATCTTTAACCATGACGCTGCCTTCATTTTTATTTATTTTAAATTTGTTTTTGTTATTATTATTATTGGGTGTGTGCCAAGGTGCACATGTGGGAGTCAGTGGACAGCTCTACCGAGTCTGCTCTCTGTCTGCTTTTGTGAGGGTTATGGGGATTGAGTTCAGGTTATCAGGTTTTCATGGCAAGAACATTTACCTGTTGAGCTATCTTGTAGACCTCCTGCCTCTATTTTTATGAAGTGCGTATTTGAAAAGTCTGAGAAGTTTATCATGTGGTGCGTCAGTTTGTGTTTGTTGGTACTTTGTTTACATGTTAGGCTACATCCTTCATGTCCCATTTGCTAGCTAGCTGCAGTAGCGAGGACTTTTGAGAGAAGATCCATTCTATTTGGTTCAAGCTGTCCAGTTTACTTTGAACTCACTGCATCGCTGAGAGCGAGCGGCTTTGAACTCGGTTCTGTGCCTGCTGAGGGCTCATCCATTTTCCTGTCCCTTCCAGAGACGGTGTTAGGTTTGTAGTGAGGGTTCAACGTGTAACTGACTTAAAAAGCCTCAAAGATCAAAGTCATCGTAATACAGGCGTGCTTCAAAACATGGCTATGATATGTTTTTATGTTTTTGCAGGAAAATTACTTGGCAACAGATGACTTCCTTGTGGATTACTTTAATGAGTTCTTAAGCCTTCCTGTGAGTACATTATGATGTTCTATTGGGTATATTTCAGCAAGGTATTTACAAATTATTAGTGTATGTGAGTGTATTGTGTGTGAGTGTACATGTGTGTGCATGTGTGTGTGC
>CABHPR010117340.1:0-11463 GCA_902168415.1 Peromyscus melanophrys
GAGGAGAGGAGAGGAGAGGAGAGGAGAGGAGGAGAGGAGTCCATCTGGTACACAGCCTGTGAAGTCATCCCTCTTCAGTTAGAGGGCAGAGCTGGGGAGAGATGGATGAGGAGTCACATGGAGCCAATCCATGAAGTGGGCACAATCACAGTGCCCTCCTCCAAAGGGTTGCCGAGAGAAAGTAGGAAGATAACCCCTGTGGGACATGCCTGGCCATGCCTGGGACACAGGAGGGACCTGTTAGACCTTGTTACCTGTCAGCAGCCTAGTACTGCTTCTCTTCAGCAAAGCCTAACTCAGAAGTTCATGTTGCTCGGCAGGGTGTGAGAAAACCTGCTGATTGTTGTTCTGACACAAAACTTCTTCCCTGGCTGCCTTGGTACACTGAAATCTGTTTGGTTTATACTCTTAGCCCATAGAATTTGTTTTTAAGTCTAGGCTTTGTTGGTAACTAGTAGATGGGCTTTGGAAATATATAGTCATAGAAATATTACATGGATTGGACTTGCTGCCTGTCATTCACCTGAGGAACACTCACCCATATGGTTTCCTTAGAAACCAAAACACTTGGGAGGTATGTGGGACAGGCCAACTTGTTCTCCAAACCACATCAAATGTCCTCTTTAATAAAGGCACACAAACCACCCTTTGGAATCAACAGTGGCTTCTGAAAGATGTCCAGTCACTACATATCACTCTGTAATCTGTCCCTGTGCATTGAACAGCAACCCCTTAGGTACTCAGACATAAAGAGATAAACACAGATGCTCAGTGTCTGACCTTGGAAGTTAAACAGGGTCAGGCTTGGTTAGTACATGAGTGGGGACAATTCTCTCTCTCTCTCTCTCTCTCTCTCTCTCTCTCTCTCTCTCTCTCTCTCTCTCTCTCGTGTGTGTGTGTGTGTGTGTGTGTGTGTGTGTGTGTGTGTGTGTAACAACAATTAATTTAAAAAGAGGCCACAAACTTGAAAAGGAGCAAGAAAGGGCATATAGGAGGGTTTCACTGAAGGAAATGGAAGGGAAAATGATAATAATGATAATCACAAAAACACATTTCTTGACTGCATTCTTCTGAGTCTCAGGCTCCTGCTCCATGGGAAGCAAATTCACAGACTGATATGGTGGGAGAGTGAAAGGGGCCAGTGGTGTTTGAAGGCGCTCACTGCAGGAGGAGACAGGAAGCTGCCCCCAGGGTGAGCAGGCATTAAGGTGCAGCACCAACTGGGGGTTTGGTTCAGGAGTGCCTATCTGCTCTTCTTGACAGGGCTCTGTGTGCATTGTTCCTCCAAGGCATGGCTCTGCTCCCTCCAGGGCTTGCTGAGCACCCCACGGTGCTGTCCTTACAGTTCTACATGAGACAGGGGCATATTTCCTGTGTTATCTTCATGGCATCCTCGCCAGCTCTGCCTCAAGCCCCCCAGGCCAGTGTCTGTCACCCCCACATTCCTAATTAATTTTATGGAAAGAATATTCTTCCCAAAGTTGAGATCTTCTGCAGCATGCTGCTAAAGCGTGGGAAGCTTTCTCTTGGAGAGAAGCTTCAGAGAAGTAGATGAGGGGGATGCCTCATGACTTTAAAGCTGAACAAAACTCTTTGCAGACTCCCATGCTCCTGAGCCCAGAAAAAGCATCCTTGGCTGGGTCTCTGCGATTCAGAATTCACTCTGGGTCGCCTTCCTAGTTCTGTCAGAGTCCAGATTTTCAGATGGGATGCTGTCTCCTTCCAGAGGCCCCCCTCGCCCCTTTTTTTCTTTATAACCCAAAGATGTCCCTTGCACCCAGGGCTCTTCTGGTGGAGCCTGTGGCTTGTTGCTGTTTGTCATTCCAGTGGTGTCCTCTCCTCACCATAACCAGCTTTTCCCACGGGTCTGATAATGGGAGCTAGCTCCATGTGTTAACTTCCCACATGAAGTTAACCTCTTCTACCTCAACATGTCTTTTCAAATCCCTCATCCATTTTGATTGTGTTGGTTTTTGAAATTGAGATCTGATTACTGATTGAAAGTCCACTCTCAGGGGTGGGTGTTGTGACTGTTCCTCCCTCTCCAAAGCCTGGCTTTCATTCTCCCGACATCAGCTTTCACAGAGCAGAGCTTGGCCATGTAGGTGGAGTCCAGTGGATCCTGTTGAATTTAGGACTTGAGTTCTCGTTGCTTCACCTGAGAATCCTGTGCCTAACTCAAGGGAGCAGATACTGTTTTTCTCTTACAAGTCATCTCTCTTTTTTTTTTTTTTTTCATTTTATTTACTCTGTGAGCGTGTGAGGAGCAGGGGTGTGCACATGCATATCCCAGCATCCATGTGAAGGTCAGAGGACAACTGGTTGTCTCCTTCCACAAGTGGATTCTGGGACTGAATGTAGACAATCAGGCTTAGTAGCAGCCATCTTTACCTGCTGGACCAGCCTCTTTTAGAAGCTGTGTAAGGGTCTGAGAATTGTCGAAGAAGACCCCAGACCCAGGTAGTATGTAAAAACAAAGAGCTTTTATTCCAGCATGCGGGGGATGGGTCTACCACATGTGCAAAATGGCGACCCCGAAAGGAGCACACAGTCCCCTTTTAAGTTCAGCTAGGGGAATTCTAGGAACAGTTGGGTCATCTCAAAGACAATTGGTTAGGCGGGCTGTAGCTACATTAGTACATTTTTTAATTGGCTGTGGTTATAGTTTTACCATTTTGGGGCATAGTTGGGTAAAGCAGGGTATGTCTTAGGGAAATTACAGGAACTGTCCTTTTTGGTCACTGCCTTGAGGCACTGTGGGGGCTGGCTCAGGCCTGGTGTATGTTATCTCCCTCATTGTCCTTTCAGGAAACAGAAACTCGGGCCCAGTTGTAAAACGGGGAAAGTTCAGACCTTTCAGTTCACTATGTGAGCCTCTGTGCTCATGGTTACAATCCTCTCTGAGCCACCTCTGTATAAGATGTGAGGTCTGATTGTCACATCTCATGTCCCACAAGCCAGGCAGCACTTGTTGACGTCGATTTTTTCATGTCATGAGTTCTGGACATGGTGTCCCCTATGATATTGCTCATGAAGTGCCAAGTCTCTGCGACAAATGAGATGGAGCAGTCAAGTCTCTGAGAAAGAAAGGTAAACCATGACTGAAGGTATGTGCACACTTATCCAGCATCACGCGGACTTCGAAAAGGGAAGCTGAGACTGGCATTGTCTCATCAGCCTGAAACTCGGGGCTTCTGTAGGAGTTGCCCTTTCTCAATACTGTGACGAAATACCCAGCAGAAGCAGCTCAGGGAAGAGTTTACTGTGACTCACTGTTTAGAGATACAGTCTGTGTGCCTCTGCGGCTGGAAGTCACGGCAGCAGGAACCAGAGATCACATGGCTTTCACACTCAGGAAGCAGAGAGAGATGTGTTCACCTTGCTTTCTCCTTGGTATTCCATCTGGGACCTGAGCCCACAGGATGGTGCTGCCCACATGCAAGGCTGGCCTTCCTAACTCAGCTGGACATCTCTGAGAACATCCTCACAGACACACCGGAGGTGTGTTTCCATGGTGATTCTACCTCCAGTCAAGTTGGCAAAGGAGACTAACCATTTCAGCTCCTACGCAAGTCATTCTTCTCCTCTGGTCTGTGAGCAGCAGACATGTCAGAGCTCGGCAGCACCAGACAATGCCTGCGTCTCTGGGGCTGAACATGACTCAATGCTCGGTGTACATACACTAGGATATAAATCCTTGTATCACAGCTAGCCTGGAGAAGAGGAAGGAGGCAGAAGCCAGGGGCTCCCCCTAGAGGCCAAATAAAATTTACAGGAAGAAAAGCCTGTTTTCAACCAAACAGTAGTGGCCTCTCCCAAAGCCAGGGCTTCATTTTCAAAAGAGAGGAAACACACACGGTCCCACCCAGGATAAACATCTCTACACGGTCCCACCCCATATAAACATCTTAATGAAAACGGCAAGGGGCTATGTCTTGTTGTATTTTGCAGCTTCCTTTATCCTTTTCCAAACATTGGTTTTGGACAGCAGGGTTAAAGCCCTGATCCTATTTGATCTAATCCTTTGTAAGAGCATGGCCATCTCTACCGTCCTGCGCTTCTTTCATGTTTTCAATAAATAAACGCACTTGGACAGAGTTGACCCCTGCAGTGTGACACCACGGCACCCCCACAAGTCTGTCCTCAGTTGCAGATGGAAAGACACCCACGTCACTTAAAGATGATTTTATGACTCCACACATCCCTAGTGCTTCCTGTTCAAGAAAGCCAGGGGCTCAGCCCTGAAGGGAACCTTTCACTCTAGGCTCTGTTAGAAAAAATGGCTGTCCAGTGGAGGCTAGAAAAATGTGAGAACTGTAGCCCTCAATCTCTGGGTTATAGAATGGAAGTGTGACTAACACCAGCTGCTGACGTTACCCCCATAGCAGGAATTAGTGTGTTTCACACTGGCCTCAGCTCACAGCCAGCCCTAGTTCACCTCTTAAGTTGCCCACTTAACACAGCCTGCAGTCATCTGGGGAGATAGCCTCCGTTGAGAAGTTGCCTAGATCAGACTGACCAATGAGCATGTCTGCCTGGGGTTATCTTGATTGCTAATTGATGTTGGAGGGCCCACTGTGGATGGTAGCATTCCTTGGGCCTGGGGTCCTGAGAAAGTTCAAAGAGCATAAGCTTGTGCGTGACCTGGAAAGAAGTGATTTCCATGGTTCCTGCTTCAGTTTCCTGCCCGAGTTCCTGTCCTGGTTCCCTTGGTGATGGACTGTGATCTGGAAGTGGAAACCAGATAAACTTCTTCTGTCCCTACCCTGCTCTGGGTCAGAGTGCTCTGTAATAGCAGCAGAGATGGAAACAGAACACAGACTGCTTTTGTTTGTTAATTTTTCATCTAATGGCCCAGTTTAATTCCGCTGTTGATGGCACAATGTTGCCAATGCACTACCCACCACAGCTGTCCTTCATGGTCTTAACCATGGATGTCAGGGTTTCCTTGTGTATAGTTTTAGTTACATCCTTCCAACCAATAGGAATTGGTTCTTCGATGAAAAAGAACCAGGCTCCACAACTTATATAACCACAGAGGTTAGATATAGGGTAAGGAACTAGTGGGGAGGGAAGGGTCTCCCCACGAAGGGGAAATAGAATATAGAGTTATTGAGAGATGGGGGGCTGGCATGTGAGGATCAGACGGAGAGGAGGTGAGAATAAGGGTTAAGGGAGAGCATAAAAGGAAGGACAGCTAAACCTAAGTGTGAGCTGGGATATCATATGGCAATCTACTCTAGTAGAAGTTTACATGTATGTAAAATGCAAATGGAGCTACATAATAACAGGGAGACAAAGTCCCAACTAGACATCTCCGACCACCAACTGTTGGCCAAAAGGGCCCTGATGGAAACCCACAAACAAGGAAGGCTACTGGCTGCTCTCCACAAACTGATGGTAAGTTCCTGTTGCTGAAGACAACATCTACGCAACTCATTGAATGTGGAGAAGTCGAGCTGTTGCCTCCCTGGAGTTGTCACCCAACTGAACTGTGTCCATGGTTTTGGAAGGTACTCTGCACACTATCAGAAGAGAAAGGTAAACACCAACCCATCTATAAACTCTTCAGTTTACAATGGTGACCTGCCTGTGTAATACTGTACAGGAACGGAACAAAGCTTACGGCCATAACCAACACTACCTGATTGGATTTCAGTTGACTCTGTGTGATGGAACCCTAACCACATTCTGCTATACCCACAGATGAGTTTCTCACTCAGCCATCATCAGCAAAGCTTCCACCTGCAGTAGAAGGGAACAACTACAGAGACCCATAATTGGACTATGAGCAGAGAGTGAGAGACTTGGAACACCGTGTTCTAAATGGGGTAGCCCCACAAATCCCTCTCTTCAGGGCTCAGGGAACCCTGCTGAAGAGGAAGCATTAAGATTGTAAGAGCCAGTGGGGGTTGAAGACACCAAGGAAACAAGGCCTTCTAGACACAATAGGAGTAATGCACATTTGAACTCACAGAGATTGTGGCAGCATGCACAGGGCACACATAGGTCTAAGCTAGATGGGGAAGTGAACCCAAGCTCCCATCCCTCGCCCAGAAGCTGTCTCGAGTTGACAACTGCTCACAAGAAAAAATTAGTTTTCTCCAGTGGAGTCTTACTGGGCCTACGAACCACACTTAAGTGCGTCCCCCATGTCCAGTAGTAGACAGTCAGCAAACAACAAAACTCAGTGGCGTTTTTTAGAGATAGTTTTGTCTCACAATACTTTGTCAGCTCATTTTTTTTAACTTACTGGTCTTTTGCTTATATATTATTGTTGTTGATTGTATGTTTTATGGGGTTCTGTGTGTGTGTGTGTGTGTGTGTGTGTGTGCACGTACACACAGTTTTTGTGCTTTATCTTTTTTTGTTTGCTTGTTTTGTTCTACTCTGGTTTGTTTTTATTTTTTCATTGGCCTTCTTTACTCTCTAAAGAGAGAGAAAGACAATGTGGAGTTGGATAGGTGGGGAGGACCTTGAAGGAGATGAAGGAATACATCATATTGTATAGAAAAAATATCTGTTTTCAATTTCTACAAGAAAGGAATAAAAAGAAAAAGACCAGTCTTCCATAGACACCACTCATTTGACTCATCCCAGGCCTCGGGAGCTGTGGGGTGGTCTTCAGCACACAGAATGAATGATGCAAGTGCTTCTGGCCAGGATCACACTTCAGGGCCCCATTGGGATGCCCAGAGCCCAGCTTCTCAGAGCTCTGGCAGGTCCACCAACTCAGATACCCATCTCCACACTGAACACAAAGATTCTATCCCAAGGCATAGTGGTGTCTTCAGGAAATCCCCTAAATTGCCCCCTGTGCAATTTACATTTTATATTCCTTTCAAAAATCTCCAAAATTCATCAACTCAGACCTTGCAGGTCTACAATCACAAAACCTTGAACATGTCCAGTTTTACCTGACCTTCGGGAAAAAAAGAGGTTGGTGTTCAGGTGATCTGTGTCAGGCTAGGAAGCCCTTGCATAGCATTCCACATCTCAGAGAGACCCAGTTCTTTAATGTAGGACCATTAAATCATGGGTTGGTGGATGCACAAAACTTGATATTGCTAAGCAAAATTATTTATTTTAATATAGTCAAAATATCTGGAGGATAAGTTACAGACATTTAAATTACTCAATAAATAGAAATTGCAAGTAAAATATTGCTGAGCAGAAATTATAAATCCCTTGTAAAAACCTCTGGATTAGATGTGCATTTTTAATAAAAATTAATTCTTCAACAGTGAAATTGGAATCAGAGAGATAAAGCAATTGCATGTGGATATGTGTGTTTCTACAGTCGCTTTAGAAATAGCTGAGGGTCATCTGGTCCTAGTTAGTCTGTATAGAGTATACAGTCCAGTCAGTCACAGGTCTGCTAAGCACACAGATGAGACATTTACCTAAGAAAGATGTACTCTTTCCCACCTGAAGTTACCTCCTGGGAACACTTCTCAATAGAAAGTTTCCGGACAATTCTCAAACTGGAAACTCTGAGAACAAAGAAGATTGATTAATTTATTCTTTTTAGGAACTGAGATGAAACATTTTCATTAATTGTCTTCAAAATATAAACAGCCTATGATTATGAATCAGAAACTCATTTTGGACATGTGATCTCCCATGCCTAAAACCAAGATAAACCATTCCTAATGATACAAGCAACAGAGTGTGGTCCAGGAAGATGTATCTTCCTGCAAGGCATAAAAGAAACACGTGAGAACACAAGCTTATTTACAGTGGGGACTTCACCTGTAGCCAACGACCTCATCTCCACTTCGAAAGCTCATCTGTGTGTGACGTCTAAGGAGAAGAATCCCAGAAGATAGTCATATTCCCAAGAAGAAAAGAGAGCTTGGAGAATCAATCACTGTCCTCACATTAGGACAGCTTTTGATCATTCTGAAAATGAACTGATGTGCTTCAAGACAGATATAATACCAAGACAGGGTTTTTCCAGGCACGTAATGAGTAAGTTCAGTGTTAATTCACATTCTCCAGTATTCTCAGAAGATGAATGCAGCACATTCTGTATAGTGATTATCCTGGATGTTTTCATATTTGAAACTGACATTTGAGTTCCTTGCCTGACATCATGAGTCAATCACAGCTGTGATCTGTCTTTGTGTGCTGAGGCACAGCCTGCACAAGTGTCTTTAGGGGTCCCTGCGACCACCACAGCCAGCAGAGCAGTGATCTGCAAGAAGCAAGAAGGCAGTTTGGTTGAACACGACTCAGTAGCCAGTATTGGTTCAAGCTTCAAGATTTTGATCTTGAGTAGTTTATTTTAGGCATATTTAAGCATAGCACAATTTGGCCAAAAGTTTCATGGTGATAATTAACTCAGTCCCATGTGCACAACAAAGCTTAAGACATGACTACATAGAGTACAAGTGATATCTTATATAAAAAGGTCTATAGACAAACTAAGAAGACAGGCTCAAGATAAACAAGCTACACGTAAGGGTCTGGGGGAGGATCCACGGTGGCCTTAGCCATGCAGATAGCACAAAAGTCACCAAGCTATTAACCATGTCCACTCCCAGCCTTCTGGATGGAAAACTGGTTATACCCTCTCTCCCTTTGAAGAGACAACCCTGTGTTTAACATTCCTGGTTCCTCTGGTACTTATCTGTGAGCTTGTGAACCTACATGCCTCCTACAAATGTTCTCGAAATTTCTCATTTCAAAGATGTCACTCAGTGTGCCTAGCTGGGGGCCTCACCAATAGAGAAAGCGGGCAGGTGGGCACGGTGTATATGGCAGGCTCATCAGCATTGCAGGGACAATGTGAAGATCATTTAAGCCTACATTCTATGTAAATGTGGGTCAGATGTATTCAGAATTTCCCGTGTGTGCTGATAAGGAATGGACTCTGACACTGAAAACATTGGTTGAGAGTGCTGGTTAAGACTGAAGGGTACCGAGACAGGTCTTCAGGGAGACCAAGAATGTCTGCACCACTGGGGCATTCTGAAGAACCCACTGAACCCAGCAGTGGTTAACACCAGCCAGCCTTCAGCCCTAAGCTTTTATGACACCTTGGAACAATGTAACTTAGCATCGATGTAAATAAAGGAATTACACAAGCAACCATCACACTACCTTTGGCTTCTGGTAGTCTCTTGGAGAAAAAGATCTTCGATTCACTTTCTCATAGAGACGCGCGTATCCAAGAGAATGGATGGTGGGATCCTTAGACCAAGAGGTTCGGGAGCAGGTGGGAATGATAGCAAGTCAGCCTGGAAAGAAACATCCTGGAGATAGTGAAAGAATACCAGGTCTCCTTAGCGAAGGCAGCCTCTTCCCTTGATGTCCTGGTTTGCTTCCTTTGCTGTGTTTAAATACTGTCCAAAAGCAACCTGGGGAAGAAAGAGTTTGGGTTACACGTCCTGATCACAGTCGATCACTGAGAGAAGTCAGAGTAGGAGCTCAGCAGGACCAGAGGTAGGGGCCATGGACGGATTATTGGCTCACGCCATGGCCTGCTCAGCCGGCTTTCTTACATCCTAGAAGCGCACACCCAGGAGTGGCACTGCCCACAGTAGGCTGGGCCCTCCCACATCAACCATTAATCAAGAAAATGCCCCCACAGACTTGCCTACAGGCCAAACTGGTGGAGGTGTTTCTTTGATTTGAAGCTCCTTCTTCCCAAGTGACTCTAGTTTGTGTGAAATTGGCGAAAACTAGCACACCGGTTTTGGGCAAGCCTTATTTTATCTGTAAACACGCTCTCAAAGACTGAAAAGATGAATATGCACTCTCCCACCCACACACTTTAAAGAGCAACCGCTGCATGTGGAACCCACTGGGGGAAATCGGTCCATTCTCAACAAGGACGCACAGATTCTGCTTGACCCACCCGCTGTTCATGGGGGAGAGCTGTCGAGAGCTGATTCTATCGTCTTGTCCAAGTCCTCCTGGCTTTGTTTGGTCACATGGACTCTACCCCACTGTCCTGGATTTACTAAGGCAGCAATAGTCAGGCCATCAGCACCTAGCCCACGCCCACTTTCGGCCACCGCCTGGCAGTAACCAGCATTCCTGCTAGCTGTCACTCCTTCGAACCTGACACAAAACCCCAGGTGCGATCTCTTCTCTTGCCTCAAGCTTCCCAGAACAGACTCCACCTGGGGAGACTTTACAGGGTCATAGCAGGAGGGAGATATGGCCCCTTCCAGCTCGGCTCCAGGACAGGGGCCTGCCACCTGGTGTCAGCATCACCTTTTAAATAGCTAGTCAATGTGCACACTCACACAGAATAGACATTCAGGTGTGCACCGGCTCACTATCTCCAGAACAGTTGTGGGATATTTGTACACTGTGTGAAAATGTATTGCTGTGATTGGTGTAATCGAAAGCTGAATGGCCAATGGCTAGAAAGAGGGTAGGCGGGACTTCTGGGGACAGAGAGGATTCTGGGAAGAAGAAGGGTAGAGTCACAGAGGAAGCATTATGGAGAGATGAGGTAACAAGCCATGCAAAAGAACTTAGATTAAAATAAATGGGTAGATTTAAGTTATAAGAGGGAGTGGGACAAGCCTAAGCTAAAGGCCAAGCTTTCGTAATTAATAAGAAGTCTCCATGTCATTATCTGGGGCTGGCAGCAGAAAAGAACGTTCATCTATGATGGAGTTTTCTCTGAGTCTCATTGTTGTTTTTGCTATTGTCTTATTATCGTCTTTAAGTCAAACCAGCTCTTGAGGAGACTCTACTGGCATACTTGGGGTAGAGCCAGTGACAGGTATCTGAACATCCATAAAATCAAATATACCTCCAGTAGGATAAGGCACAAGAGTCACAAGTTCAAGGCCTGACTGGGTAACTTAGAACAAGTGTCTCAAAAGTAAATAAAAATAGAAAACAAAAGCTCAGTGATGGAGCCCTTGCCTAATACAAGAGGTCCTGAACTGAATCTCCAATACTGACTTTTAAATGTCAGGTGAGTTGCTAAGAGAACTATTTGACAGTAGGAGGTGTGAACATGAAGATTCCTCCATGATTCCCCCACAACCCTCCTTCCCCATCAAGGAAAAAGGTCGTGTGACATCTTGCCATTAAGAGACCTGGAAACACAGCTAGGTGATGCTCCTGCAAGGCTTTCGGCGATGAGGAGAGGATGGAGCAGGATTCAAATGTGCCTTTTCCAACTCAGACACCCTCGCTGAACACAAGAGGCTTCAGTTAAGCTGATGAAGCTGATGCTTTTGCGATGTACTCACGTGCTGTGGGTGGAAGGGGAGCCAGGCTGCTGTCTGGATGCGATTCTCAGAGCATCGTGGATAAACACCCGTCCAGCCATCTGTGGAGACATTCTGGGACTGAGAAAGGGCATCTCTCAGGTGGGTAACAGAGAGAACTCTGCGCCTAGGAGGAAGTGAGCTGAGAAGCAAATCAGGAGGGAAGGAGAACAAAGGAAGAAATAGGAAAGGTGTTGCTTGTACCACAGATGACATCCTTCCT
>CABHPR010117341.1:0-22168 GCA_902168415.1 Peromyscus melanophrys
CCAGGCACCAAATTGAGGTCTTTGGGTTGGTGACAAGTGCCTTTACCCACTGAGCCAGTTTAGTGGCCTGGCATTGTCATTTAAGAAGTAAAACCCTCAGGCGTACACTCTTCTGCCTGGTGGTCCACCCCATGGCCCCTTGACTAGAGACACATCCACACTAAGTACCGGGAGGTTTGTGGTCCCTGGTGAGACAGTGGAGCAGTATATGTCTCTAGACTGCTGAGTAGCAGGTAAACCCGATGCAGATAAATGCTTAGTGTGCATTTGATATAGATAGCAACAGAAATGAGTACCAAACTCCAGGGTATGCAGGACATTCCAAGGGTAAAGGGACACACTCTGCTGGTGTCCCCTCGAAGAGGGAGGCCCTGGGCCAGGTGCCCCTAGAGGACTCAAGGTGGGGTTTCCGAGTGTATGTCCATAGAGTTGAAGGATGCTACAGATTTGAGATTAAATGAGCAAACATATTTCTCTGAGAACTGTAAGTGTTTGGGATTCTTCAAGTACACTATTTTACAGGCATGTCAGGTGACATGTTCCCTCCAGATGCACAGGACCAGCTTCTTCCCTCTCTTTTCTCCTGCACAGGTTGTTCAGTCTCTGTGTCTGGGGTGCACAGCTATGGTCCCTGCACTTGGGAGGCAGGAGGAGCATTAGTTTGAAGCCAGCCTGGGCAGCTTAGTCTCAAAGTAAACCTAAGATGTGGCTGGGGGTGCAGCTTGAGTGTAGTGCGCTTGCCTGGCATGCACAAGACCCCGAGTTCAGTCCCCAGAACCCCAGAACAGGCTGTCTTATGTTCTCTTCTTTTGCTCCACAGCAGGCCTGAGGGCCAGGTAGCCTGGAGCTTGTGCTGTTAGCTCCCAGTTCGTACCGTTCTTGCCTGGGCCTCCCAGAGCAACCTCTCGTTGGAAGCCATATTCAGAACCTGGCTGTGTTGTCTCCACAGAGCTGTGTACCCTCCTTCAGGCACGTAGAGGCCCAGAGCTCCCTGCATGGGCCACTGTTCAGCACCTGGAGAGAGGGCAGCCATGGCAGGGCTGCTCAGGGACAGGAGTTCCTGTGGGGCAGGGCATCTCCCCCGAGCAGATGGGCAGTGGACAAGATAACTGCCTGTAGTGGGGCCTGTACTCTGGGGGTGCTCAGCAGTACCCCTGAACTTCCCCATTGCAAGCCAAAGCAGCTCCCAACTCTGACCACCAGAAATGCCTTCCGACTTGGCCCACATCCTTCTGGGGGTTTGTAGCTTCCAGTGGAACCCCACTGCACTAGACAAACTCACCTCAAAGCAGGGGTCAGAGGCCCACTAGAATTGAACTGGCTTTACTTCCTCTGTCCTGCCTGCAGTACGACAATGCTCCTTGAGAGCATGAGTCCAAGACTCTGTTCTCTCTGGTGTTTTCTGTGGGGCCTGAGGCCTCAGCAGCTGGCCTGGTATGGTCTGGGCCCCAGGAAAACATGGCTAGAGCCACACGGGCAGGTTCTGGTGCTGGGCAGCACAGGCAGTGCTATTGTGAAACAGCCACTGGGGTGTTTTATTTTACTTTTATATGTGTCAATCTGTCCCAGTTACAGCCCTTAAACAGTGTAAAATGTGAAGAGACTGAAATTGGCTGTAT
The DNA here is from genome assembly GCA_902168415.1 of Peromyscus melanophrys. NCBI lineage: Eukaryota > Metazoa > Chordata > Mammalia > Rodentia > Cricetidae > Peromyscus > Peromyscus melanophrys. The sequence continues at coordinate 1,620 of CABHPR010117341.1, forward strand.
CAGCTGATTGCAGGCAGGCCAGCCTTGCTGGTGTGTAGGCAGCCCAGCTCCTCCATGCACATACACGTTCCCCTCTGCTCTACACTTTCTGGGTCTGACCTGCCCAGAGCCCTCAGACAGGTCCCTCCCTGTGGGGTGGGGCCAGAACAGGGCCATGCTGTGAGGCTACCACAGGGCTGGCCAAAGTAAGCTCCAGATTCAAAACTGATCTGCAGTCTAGAATTGCCAGGTCTCCCGGTATCCTCTCAGGGGCACACTTTCCCTAACCCAGTGCCCTCCCTCCTGGTCAGACCCTTGTGTCCACACTAAGTGTCTCAGTGTGCTGGTGACTTCCTACCAGTTTTACTTCTCATGGGGACACGTCCCTAACCCATTCTGAAGATGTGGCCCCAAAGCAGTACATCCAGTTTCCCCAGACCCTTAAAGGGAAACACATGGGTAGTTGGCCACACTGTCCACTTCTCACAGACCAGCACAGGGACAGCCTGCTTTAGGGGGGCCTCTGGGGGTCTGGAGCCACCCTGTGTACTGCTGTGGCAAGCCTTGCCAGGACCTGCTTAAAGGAATTCTGGCCTGGGAACATGGCCACCTCCTCTCTCGGGGGACCTTCACAGCAGTAGGACTTTCTGCGCCACTGTCTTCTGTGTGAGACACCTGGAGGATCTGTTCCTCCACTGTAGATGTCGGGGTTCTGTCCCTCTCTCCTGTGGCAAAGCCAAGGTCGGGAGAAGGCAGCCGGGCTCTCCTGGGGCCGGGCAGGATGTGAGTGCCACTGTAGCCACAGCTTACCCAGGCAGTGTGAGCCCCAGTGAAGGAGCTCTGGTGGAGGAGGGTGGCTGTGTGGCAGCGCTTCTCTCTGAGGACAGGTAGAACAGGTTGGAGACTTACAACCAAGTGGTAGGGTGGCTTCTGACACTGCCGCTGGCTGATGCACAGGTGAGGATCGTCTGTCTGTCCTATGCACTGAGTACCCCGGAGGCACCCCTGGGATCTTGGAGCCATGTGTCCCATTCAGACTAGGAAGAAGTCTTCTGAACAGGGCCACAGGGAAGGGAACCTGTATTCCCCCCTCCCAACTGGGGCCACCTCCGCCGTTTCCTCTTGGGTCCCTCTCATACCAAAACTTATCTGGTGGTAACTTTTGCTCTGTTCCAAGAGCTCCTGTGGAAGGAGTGGCTCCTGTGGAGGGTTTCTGCAGAGAGCCACTGCAGGAAGTGGAATGCTAACCGCAGTGTCCGGTGCCTCTTTGCCAACAGAAAACCTGGAATACAACGTGGAGCCTCAGGAAATCTCACACCCGGACGTGGGGCGCTACTTCTCAGAGTTCACAGGCACACACTACATCCCAAATGCAGAGCTGGAGATCCGGTACCCTGAGGACCTGGAGTTTGTGTACGAGACGGTGCAGAACATTTACAGTGCAAAGGAGGACCCAGCCGAGTAGACTCAGGGGATGTCGCACCTTTGCTGCTGCTGCTGCCGCCGCTGCCTTCTAGGGGACAGGATTCCTGAAGGACGAGTGCCATCCCCTGAAGTCAGCACAGGACAGCCACTTCACCAGCAGCCTTGGCTGCCTCCCCACTTTAGATGGCGTGTGCTCCTCCGGCCACAGAGACAGCGTTGCTCTCCGCTACACTAGTGAATCAGTTGAAAGGCACCGTGTCCAGTGGCATGGCTTGTCTGCTTGTCCCGTGGTGACAGTGTGTGACATTCTGTCTTCATGAGGTCTCACCGTCCACACTCTGTTCTTTCATCCTCTTCCCATTCCTGTCTCCATGCACATTGTGTCAGCGTTTCTCCAGCTGGACAGACGGGCTCCACATTTCCTGCTCTCTCTAGAACTTGGGCACCCCTGAGTGAGGACTGCCTGCCCCTCTGCCTTGAGTTCGGTTGTGTTCAGATGAAGGCATGGAGATGGGACTCGGAGCCTTTTTTATTTTTTATTTTTGTTAATACATGAAACACAGATTTTAAGTGTTCCCTTTTCCCCCTTTTAATTTAATTGGGAGAAGGAACGGCAGCATCTCCCTTGTCTCCCACTGGGGTCTGTGCACATTTCCACCCGTTGTGAGCTTCCGTCTTATTCCGTTGCTCTCTGAGCAAATGCACAGCAATGGCCTTTCCCAGGGCCGTTCTTCACATTCAACAGCTGCTCCGTTAATATGACTACTTGTTAATTTAGGAATCCGCCCGTGTTGGGAGTGGGTCTTAAGTCGGTCATAGGTCCATTTCCCTAGTGGGGCCTGCAGACCAGGTGAAAATTGCTCTTGTGGCTCCTGGTCCCCAAAGACCGAGAGAATGGTTTGTGTTCTGATCAGGAAAATGAACTAGAGAAGCGTAACCGGGATAAACAGGTCTCACACCCCTGTCACCCCTTAGAGTCACATCCAGACCCTCCATCCTGAGAGTGTAGGACTTATGGGAAGAGGCGTGTATGCTCTGGGCTTCAAGCTGCCAGTCTGAAGGCTCCAGGACACTGTCCAGGATGAGGTCTAGCCTCGGGTCACCCTGCCTTCACCTGATGCTCTTTAGCAGATCCTAGCAGAGGCCACCGGGTTCTCAGACAAGCTGCCCTGTAGGTAATTACCCATTGGGCTGACGGCACCTCTGCCCTGCGTTAAAATGCCGTTGCTCTAGTGAGTGGGGCTTTAGAGAGCTGCCTGCCTGCCTCGCCTGCCTGCCTTCTGCATGTGTATTCTCACAACACTAGATGACTGCCCCCTCCTTGATTGCCCTTCACCAGCCCCAGGATGACAGGAGGGAGACCATTGGGTAGTCTCTGGAGGGACAGGAAGCCTGAGGCTCTTACAGCTGATACGGCTCTCGTCCAGCGCCCGTGTCTCACCAGTCAGAACTCAGGCGGGTTTGAACTCATATTTGGCAGTTGGACCGACCACTTAGCATCTGCCTGAGGCTGGAGAATCTTAAAGCTACTCATTTCAAGGTGAAAACCAACCCACACAGATTCACACTCTTGCGTCCCGTTACTAAGCAGCCGCGGAGCATGCTGGGAGTTCCCATTGTTGTGCTTCTGCTTTGATCTCCTTTTTCTGTAGAGAAACATCAAAGCTGAGAGAGATGGTTTCCCTCCCTGACCTGACTGTAAATATGTACCTAGACTGTTTTTAAACGTGTCTCTCCACGAAGGCTTCGTTTGGCTGAGGGAGCCTGTATCACCCGTGTAAGTTGGTATTTGGGCACTTTATATTTTTCTAAAAATGTGTTTTGGATCCTGTACTCTAATAAATCATAAGTTTCTTTTTAAAAATTTTTCCAAAAGTTTTCTCCATTTTCAAAAGCCCTGTTATAAAAAGTAGAACTTTCACAATGTTAAAAGACTAAATATTTGGTTATAGCAACTTCTCTTCAAATGAATGCCAAGGGGTTTTTTGTTTTGTTTTATTTTTTTGGTTTCTTTTGTACAATTAATAAACGAACTTACCGAGAGAAACCACACCAGTGACCTGCCCACTTTCATTCAGTAGCAAGAGAGGAGAAAGCAGAGTCTCTCTCCGGAACAAAATAGGGGAAGAAGCTAGCTGACCCTAGTGTTTAATGTTTCACAAGTGTCGTACTGAGGCAGACTTTCTGGGCCCCGGAAAGGCTCCGAGTGTCTGGTTGTCAGAGGACGACTCCTTTTGTCTGTGAACTGAGAACTGCAGATTCAGGAGGGAAAACCAGGGCAGTGGTGTCTATGGTCACTGTTGGCATGGTAGCCGCACTCCGCAGGGATGTCCTACTGGGAACACTGGCTGGGGCTATTCAGAGTAGGGGCCCTCGTACACCTGCAGCCCTAGGCTGAGAGGCCAGACAGGGGGACATGTCTTCCTCAGGACCTAGAACTTGCCCGCACACCCCACACACACATGCATGCCACCTCAGGTCCAATGTCTGCAGGCAAACTCTGAAGTGGGCTCAGAGAGCCTTGAGATGTCCAAGGCTAGCTAGTCCATCCCCATCGCCCCGGCTTGCCATGGCCTTGTGTTCGAGCTTGGAGTGCCTTCTTGGACTCAGTTGTGTGCGCCACACCAGCTGCTTACACCCTTGTTCAGAAGTGTTTCCGTCTTCCGTAGTAAATAGAGCCAGGCCAGCAGCAGGTCCCTTGCCTCTAAAGTCGAACCAACTGGGAGTGGAGGGACTTGGACGACCAGAGACTTCATTTGAAAGCATCTGTGACTATGGTCATCCAGACGTGTCCCGTACTATCTTCGTTTATCTGGCTTTGGAAGGAAGGAATGTATATGGAGGCCGACTTGAGAATGGGCCACTGGGCTCTTGAGGACTCGGGTGGCTGTCATGGTGTGCTGGCTTACCACCGCAGACACTAACCTAAACAGTTAAACCCCGGCCACATGGCTGGCAAAGCCCGATCACCAAACATCTCTGTGCTGGGTGGCATCTCTCGCTTGTCTTTTGTTTTGAAAGGAGTGATGATCCCTGTCCTTCGAGGCTGCTTGGAGGCAGGCTGCTGCTGGATTAGGCGCTTGTGAGCATAAGGTCCTGCTGTGTGAACCTAGGCCAGGCTGGGTGGGTGGGTGGGTGGATGGGAAACCCACCCTTGAACGCAGCCCTTCACAGCCATGCTACGGACACAACTACCTCACTGCACTGCTCCCCCAACCTGTTCTGAGCATCCCCAAGCCTGGGAGTTCAAGAACGTTCCCTTCTACAGATAAAAATTCTGTGCAATTCCAGCATCGATGTGCGTCAGCGGGGTAGTGATGATTGTATCAGGTTAACACTGCTTCTGTAATAAACAGACCCCCAAACACTGCGGCTCAAACACCGTAAAACTTTTGTGCTCTGGGGTTGCTGGGGAGGGGGAGGGGCTGATATCCAGAGACCCAAGCTTACAGAAGTGATTACCAAAGGTCCCCTGGGGCTTCTCCCCATCCATTCTGAAGAGAATAAGGGTGGAGGGGCACGTCTGAGTTCCTGTGAAAGGATCAGGTCAGGCCCCCTACAGCCAGCCACTCATCCTGCATGTGAGGTCTCTGTGTGGTAGCTGCCAGAGGTCACCCCTGCTCATCCCACAGCAGGGCAGCTAGCATTAAAGATGGCCGTCTGGGAAAGTGTCAGCAGTTCCCCAGCCTTGTGGGACATGACAAGCAGTGGGGTGCCCCTTACAAAGTCAGTCCCCAGTGTAGATGCTGTGGGGGTCACGAAGGGGTCTCCTGGGTGGCCTCTGCTGGGCATCTATCACTAGCTGGGACCTTCATCAGGGCTGGGCAGGTAGTTCAGCTGGTAGAAGCATTTGCCCTGCAAGCCTGAGGACTGAGGAGTTTCCTCCTGGCTCCCACACTGAGAGCTGGTTCTGGCGGTATTTGTAAGGTCGGTTCAAAGGCTGCAGATCCTGGGGGTATGTGGCCAGCCAGCCTAGCTGAACTGGTGAGTTCCAGGCCAATAAGAAGCCCTGTTTCAAAGGATGTAGGACAGCCTGAGATGGTCCTCTGGCCTCCACACACAGGTGCACACTTGTTTAAAAAAAATTTTTATGTACATTAGTGTTTGGCCTGCATGTATGTCTGCATGAGGGTGTCAGATCCCCTGGAAGTGGAGTTACAGACAGTTGTGAGCTGCCGTGTGGGTGCTGGGAATTGAACCTGGGCCTTCTAGAAGAGCAGTCAGTTCTCTTAACCACTGAGCCATCTCTCCAGCCCCTACATTTGTTTAAAAAAAAAAAAAAAAGACTTGAGTCAAGGCCACCATAACTCCAGAGGAGCCTGGGAGGCAGACACCTCCCTGGAGGGATGTAAGGCCAGTGGGCACTGTGGTCCTCATGTGTCCATCCCCAGAGTCCTTCCTGGTCTCTGTGTCCCCACACAGTCCTCCACCAGCTATGGGGAGCAGCAACCTGCAAAGTAGTGACCAGGACTCCAGCTCCCAAGGACCCTCTGAGTGAAACAGGGCCCAGACCACCACAGCCAAAGCGCACAGAAACCACCAGTGTTTAGGAGCAATGAAGGCCTTACGCAACCCAACGTTAATCTTGGACTTGTCACCAAGTCCACCTAGAGGCCCTTTCTCAAGCCTGCCCGCCTGGTTACCTCAGAAGGGAGTGTCGTGTGAACTTGCTGCCAGCTTGGAGGCCATGCTAGTACTGGATCCTTCAGCTTGTAACACGCTGTCACTCTCCCCAGTGACACTCTGAGGTCTCCAATTGGTTACCCAATAGCCTGTAAATGCTATCTGGAGTTCTCTTCCAGAAAGTTCCAGCCTCTTCGGTGGCCTTGTGCTGCCTCCTCTCTGCAATGTCATGGTTCTCCCCTCAGCGGATACCCGCCAAGGTACATCTGATCGTTGGAAATGTATTTTCCAAACCATTGTGGCGTGGAGATGTCCTTGTCGCTCTTTGCGGCTGGACCACTGTCTGTATGCCACACTTCCTTTATCTCTCCCTCCGTCGATGAACACCAAGCCGGTTCCCTGTCTTAGCCGTCCTGAATACAGCAAGGCGCAAAACACAAGACCCCACAGACTAATCCGTGACACAGTGCCACCACTCCGTCCAGCCACTTTCAAGATGGCACCCCTTTCTCCCTCCTCAGCCCTGACCGCTCTTCTCCGTTCCCGTGGATCTGTCTCCTGTGGACACTTGTGTCTGTGGAATGCTGGCCGTGAGGCCTTCTGTGTCTGGTCTCTTTTCACTCAACGTCCAGTCGTGATCACAGCTGGGAAGGTGTGCTTCTCTGACACAAGACACCATTCTTCCACTTGGCTGTTGATGGACACTTGGGACCAGCGTGCCGCGAGGCCCTGGGAAACGTCCACATCCTGGCACAGCCATTATCTCTTTGTCAGAAGTGGTTCTTGCTGACCTTGAGAACATTTTGCCTGCTGAAGGTGATGCTGCCCCGCTGAGAGTGTGACCTCTGCCTACCAGTGCCGAGGGGCTCAGCTCATGTCTGTCTTGCTAAGTCAATATGGAAAGCTGAAGGGGCCACAGATTGCTCAGCCCTAAAGGCATTTGTCCCCAAGCATAGTGACCTGAAGTCCAGCTACTAAACACACATGCTGGATGGAGAGAACTGACCCCAACAGGTTGTCCTCAGACCTACACACACATACACACACACACACACACACACACACGTTTGCACACGCATGCACACAAATATATAAATAAACAGGTAAATATGCTTCAAAATATTTCTCAAAAGATGAAAATGTGGCTGTGGTGGACCCCAACCACAGACCACACACTCAGCATGCAGAAGGCCTCAGGCTCTGTCTCCAAACTCCACAAACCATGCACTGAAAACAATATAATCTAGACCTGAGTCCCCCAGTCACCCCCTTGCCCGACTCCTCACACCCATGCCCATGTTCGATGTTCCTTTTTGATCTCTCTGTGCCGTGCAGCATCCCCTGATGAAACCGGCTGGCACTTCTGCCTGGCACCTGGCCGGCACCTGCAGAGTCAGGACCCACCGGGAGCATCCATCACCCTGCAGAAATGAAATACTGAAGAAGTGACCTTACACTGCTCGTGGACAAGGTTCCAGCAGGGCTGTGGTCCCACCGAGAGGCTTAACTTTTTCCCTTCCACAGCACACGCTGGTCCCCAGCCAGAGTGAGGATCTAGATGTCGTCTGGAAAATGCAGCCCAATGCTGACGGTCAGGTTAGGGTTCCAGAATGTTCTTTTGTTCCAGGTATGAAATCCATAGAAAACAGTTTGTATTGTTCTCAAGGACTGGATTCTAACATTTTTCAGGCCCCGGGCTAGGGGCTGCAACCCTGTCTTCCCTTGGCCCAGCCGGATCCTTGGCCACCACTGAGTCACAGGAGAATGAGGCAAGGCACAAGGTAGTGTGGTCACTCACAAAGGCCCAGGTGCTGGTGTGGGGTTTCCTCCGGGGTTTTGTTTTGCCTTAATTAGTTCCTTTTTTTCTTTCTTTCTTTTTTCTTTCTTTTTTTGGTCAAGTGGTTTTGTGTCTTCATTTGATCTCACTGTTTAGCCCCAGGCTGGCCTGGAATTCCTGACATCTTCACTCAGCCTGCCAGGTGCTGGAGACTCCGCACCCCGCTGTGATCTCTGTCTGCGAGGGGCAAGACAGTTCTCAGCAATTTCGCCAGCCAAGAATGCGACAGTCTTCATTCTCATGAGAGCTTTGCGTGACTCAGAGATGCTGACGCACGGAACACAGGTGAACGCTTCTAGCATGTTCTGCAGAGTCACTTTATTGTCCTGTGACAGAACACTGGTAGAAAACACATGTATCCCGTGTTGTCGCAGCGCTCAACACAAATGGCTGTCCTCGGAATTCTTCCCGTTCCTACGAAAGGAAATGAAGGCTCAGAGAGGCTGAGTAACTTGTCTGGGATGCCACAGCTCCTGGGTGAACAGGGCTCAGGGCTCAGCCCAGCTCTGCTTTGGCACCCGAACCAGCTGCTGTTCACAGCTCTCCTGGTCTCATCTATTTGAACACCTCACCTTCCTGGGAACAGCTAATAATCAAGTCACCACCACCACCACCCCGCCCCCAAGGTCCCTGCGGTTCTCCGTGGCTGGTGTTACAACCATAGCAGGGACAATTTGGTTGTTAGTGAAACATGAAGGGTGGACAGGCCAAGGCACTGCTGGGTGTGTGCTACACCATTTTACCTTTCCAGGGATCCGAAACTGCCAACCCAAGATGCTCAGAGGCTGTCCTATTGACGCCTTGGTTTCTTAGCCTGGCAGCTTAGTTTTTCTCTGCAAGCTCTCGCTGCTCACTAAGATGCTCCAGGTAAGAGCCATCGGCCATGCGTCGCCTCTGCTTGGAGCTGGGGTAGGCATGACGCTGCCGAGCAGAAGGCCTGGTTCCCTGGTTCTCAGATGAGCATGGTGGGTCTGTGTGGTGGGGACGGCAATCCCAGAGTGAGCCGCACAGGCCAGTGCTGCACACGGGGTAAGAGAGACAAACACACAGGGTCCCAGGGTGAGGGCACTTGGGCAACCGCCTTGCGGTTCACTCTCACAGTGAGAGACTGCTCACCAGCACCATCCGGGCATGAGTCACCCCAGCGTGGCCTCCTGGCAAACCGAGGCCAACAGCATCACCCCCAACCCCCACCCCCATAGAGCTCATTAAGCTCCAGAGCCTGGTTACCTACCAGGAGGAGGCCATTGAGCTGGGAACACAGCCAGGAGCGAGCCAGTGCATAAGATGAGCCAGGCACCCTGCCAGCTGGTCGCATGGCCAGGGCTCTGCTGTTCCCTCCAGGGGACCGAGTTCCTCTGTGGGGATGAGGGTGTGGGGGCGAGGTAAGTTTCCACATTCCCTCTCAGTGACTCCGGAGAAGGCAAGCCTGGCTGGCAGCCTCACTGTTTCCCCCATGGCTACACAGCATGGATGGAAGGCATGGAGATAGGCATCTGCCCACCTTCTCATGGACAGTGTCTCTCTTCTCTTCTGAGGCCTCGAGGCTGCCAGAAGCACACGTTTGCCTGGGGATGACATCGCTGCCATTTTAAAGAGAAACACTGTCACATCTCCAAGACCCAGGCACAGTGCATGTCCCTGAGGCCAGTGGTGCCTCCGGGGTTTGAGTCAGGGACCCACTGGAGTCTAAGGAAGCTTAGGAGCCAGCTGTGAGCTCAGCGATCCTGTCTTGGGGCTGTGAGCACTTCCTCTACTCACTGGGAGTGAGTGACGTGGAGAAACAGATGGTGGTTCTCTTCCCATCCTGAGACCAGGCCGTGGGGCTTCCTAGTTGTTGCCAGCAGCATGGCCATCCCAGACTCGGAGGACGCTCACCCCAGGAGAAGGCTGGGGGTCTCGGGGTAGACACCAGCGCATGGCCCACTGGGTGGCTGCCTGGGGCAGGTGGAACCTGTGGTTCATGCTTTTCACCCCAGTACTGGGGAGGCTGAGGCAGGAAGATTATTGCAAGTTCAGTCTGGCAGTGGTGGGTGGTGGCGCACACCTTTAATCCTGGTACTTGGGAGGCAGAGAAAGGCAGATCTCTGTGAGTTTGAGGCCAACCTGGTCTACAGAGTGAGTTCCAGGACAGCCAGGGCTACACAGAGAAACCCTGTCTCAAAAAACAAAAAGAAACAACAACAACAAAAACCAAAACAAAAAGATTGGAAGTTCAGGCTAGCCTGACCACATAGAGATATTAAATTAAAAAAAAATACTAAAAAGTTAAAATGTAATATTCTGGTCTGGGCACAGCCTGATGATGGTAAAGTCACACACAGCCCAAGCCACTAGCACAAGAAATTAAATAAAGATACTCTACATCAGGCATGGGGGACATGTCTGTGATCTCTAAGTCCTAGGGGTAGGGAAGCTGAGGCAGGAGGATTTCCACAAGTTCAAGGCCAGCCTGTGCTACGTAGTGAGACCCTGTGTGTAATATTCTGCACTCTGAAATGCAAACACAGCTGTGGTCCTGTTGAATCTGTGCCCACAAGTCGTTCGCTTTAAGCCATGTATACCACACACACACACACACACACACACACACACACATACACATACATACACACACATACACACAACACATACTTACACACACACACACACACACACACACACACACACACACACACACACACACACCTGTCCCCAGGAAGTTGCCTGTTCTTCCTTTGCAGAAGGCTGAGTGGAGGCTGGGCATCTTGGTAGGAGGAAGGAGGGGATGGAAGCCACGGGTATGCTAGCTGAGGCTGGGGGCTCTAGGTTGCCCCTCCCCACATCCTGCCATTTGCTGGCCACCTGGCCTGACCAGTAGGAGGGAACAAGAGCCAGAGGTCAGCCCGATGGAGCCAGGCAGGTCCCACCCCTATACACTTCCCTCCTGTTCACCAAAGGGCTATCTCACTCAGCCTGGACCCCAGGCTGTCCCCTGTCAGCAAACGGGATGCTCTGGAGTCCTTGTGCTTGCTAGAGCCTGGAACCTTGGCAACCAGAAGAACTGGGAGTGTGTTCAAAGCCCAACAGGGGGCCGACAGGATGGCTTCAGCAGGTAAAGGTGCTTGCCTCAAAGCCTGACAACCTGAGTTCAATCCCCAGATCCCACAGGATGGAGAAAGCCAAATCCTGCCATCCTGCAAGTTGTCCTCTGACCTCCACATCTGCACCATGGCATGCATGCATTTACAACCCCCACACACATGCATACACACACATGCATGCGCACACACAGCTCCAGCTGGATTTGACTTTTGATCTGCAATTCTCCAGCTAGTTGTGCTTTCAAAATGGTTTTAAACTTTATATATATAATATGTATATATTGTGCGTGCGTGTGGCCATGGCCACACAAGTGCTATGGTGTATGTAGAGGTCAGAGGACAATTAATGAGACTCAGTTCTGTCCTTCCTTATACAGGTCATGGGCTCAAACTTGGGTCATCAGGCTTGGTGGCTGAGATATCAAGCTGGGCATATTGGAATCACCTGGGAGACTTAAACTATACTAAAGCCCCCCTCCTGTCCCTCACCCTCTCTAATAAGGGTGTAGGCACAGCTGAGCCAAAGTTTTAACCACTCCTGGGAGCAAAGGTTAATGAACAAGTGCATTTGAACATGCTCGGGGTCCAGATCATTTTGGTGGGGGCTGTCATCCCCTAGCAGACGGGGACCGCCCACAAGTCCCCAGAAGGAGGCCTTACCCCTATAGCTACTTCCAAGTTTCTGTGTATATGGAGACGTCTGTGGGTTTATGCTGGCCCAAAGCAGTGACCCCTGGTCTATGCCCTTTGGTTGGTATGTGGGAAATACTGTCAGTGAAATGGGGGGCGGGGAGCTCTCCATTTACCATGCCACTGTGCGGGAGGCCTTGGCTGTAACTCCAGGGCCATCTCACTGTGCCCTCCATCACTGTCCATTTCTTGGATTGAGGTCCCCTCAGGACGACTAATGCCTTCTGTGTATGCGCCTTCCTGCACCATGGGGCCCCGGGGGGCTGAGTTCTCACCTGCCACACCCTCCTCTGTGCCCAGAAATCCCAGGTCTAACCCAAGCTTTATGACATCTGGTGGTGGCATCCATGCTCCTGGGTGATGAAGTCTTTGTGTACCTGCCTTCCTCATTCCTCCACAGCAGCTGCTCCTGGGAGACGAAGGACAGCAGCTAAATTGTCCTGGCAGTCACCCTCCTCTGTGCTGTCCCCACTGAGATGCACAACCGCCCCCCTCAGCACCCCCAGTCAGTGGTGACCAAAGTCACACCTGCCCACTATTAAGCCTTGCCTGTGTGGCCTGAGTATGATCCCCAGATGGGACCCGAGGCTTCTGGGTGAGGCTGTTTGTCATGGGGCTTGAATCACTCGGTCCTCTGGGGTCCCTCTCCGGTTCTAGAGCAGAGGCACTGAGGTTCTAGTGTCCATAGAAATGCAGGAGCCTGCATGGGTACACAAGCAGGCCAGCTAGTCTGGCCTGAGTGGCCTGGCCCAGGGATGCCTTTGGAGGTCACAGCCCACTGTGCCCGTCACACCAGGGTCTGAGTCTAGGTCCATTCCCACACTTGCTGGGGACCACTTTGATGCTCAGTGTCTTTCTCTGTGAAAATAGTCTAGCCTTGAGGGTCTTTCAAGCTTACCTGGAAGTGGAAAGATGGGGTACCCCCCATTCCAGATCCCTCAGCTGGGGCCCCCCAGCTTGGCTCATGTTGGGACCCCTCTCCCCAGTAGAAATGACCCCCCTCCCCGACACACCTCCCATTGGCTTATGAAAGAGGAGTGGAATTCTCTTCCTTATGCTATTGCAGCCCTGGAGGGTTTGGGCGCCAGCGAGAGTGGACAGCTGGAAGGCAGTTTGCCTCTCCTGCCCCCGCCTTGTCAGCAGCCAGCAGTGGCCCAGGGTTCTGCTGAGTCAGTCCGGCCAGCCTGGGCCCTTGGCTCTGCAGCAGGCACCTGCCTGGGCTGGTCCCCTGATAAAGGCTCTCCTCACTTAGCTTGAAATTTCACCCTGTGTAATGCCGCACCCCACCCTGTGTTTATTATCACCTTGTCTCTCTGTGCATCCCATGGGTGCAGGTGTTCACAAGGGTGGGGTGTGGGGTGGGAGGAGGAGGACCCTGCAGGGCCCCCCTCACCTCCACTGCCCCAGGCCCAGAAGGAGGTGGCAGGCTCAGCTCACACAGCTGAGGGTCTCATCCTGCAGGACAGCTCTGGGTCCCTAGGTACAGTCTCAGCCTCCGGCCCAGACTGCCATGATCCCATGATGTCAGGGTGGAGGTGGGAGCCTGGCTGAAAGCCCGACAGCCAGGGGCAGTCACCCCAGAAACCCCTGCTTTCTCTACAATCTCCACCCCCGCCCTCCCTCCCTGCTCCCCGTGTGTGGTCTGTTACAGTGACCCTGTGAGGAGGCAGCACTTGGGCCCAAGGGCCCAGCACCCCTGTAGTGCACCAGCTCACAGTACAAATCAGAGTCCCTGAGTGTAAGTGCATCGGACCCCATTTCTGTCCCAGAAGGCCAGGATTTGTCCCTGGCTACATCAGGACCAATGGGGACCTGGATAGGGGTGTGGCTCCCCTGAGAGAGAGTGAACCTAGCATGCTGGGAGTAGAGGAGGTCCATCTCCGGCTGTAAACCCTGGGCTCAGTGACACAGCCCTGTAATCCTAGCTCTCCAGAGGCAGGAGAATCAGAAATTCGAGGTCATTTTCAACCGCTTAGTGAGTTCAAGGCCAGCTTGGGCTACATGAGACTCTACCTCCTGGGTTGCCATGTCCTGTGGAGGGGAGGAGTGACCATTTGCATTCTGGGTAATATGACCTGTGAAATTCTAGGTCCTCACAAAATGACCCCATGGCTTGATGGGTTTGAAGAAGTGTTTTTCATTTTCCTGTCTGCCAGCTGGGGCACCCTGGTGGCAGTAGTCACCTGTAAGAAGTATCAGCAGTCACAGGACCCAGTAGGGCTTGGTCACTGGTCACTGGGTGAACTGGACCTGGAGATCTGAGCGCCCTTGAGCCTCAGTTTCCACATCTCTGACATGGGATGGTGAAGGGGTAGTGTCTTCCCATTTGGCCATGCTGCCTGAGATGATTTAAGGGAGGCCGCTGGCGAACGGAGACCCTCCTTGTCTGGTAGCCCCACCCACACCCACTGCTGGGACCACAGGCATTTCCCCGCCTTTGGAAGTAATACATAGAAAAGGAAGAACGCCCTCCTGTTGTGGACTATTTAACTAGGTAAAGATGTGTTACATCTGTTTATGCTGCGGACTATTACTTTTAACTATGTAAAGGTGTGTTACTTTTGTCTATGCTGCGTTAGTTCCATTATGTAAAGATGTGTTACATCTGTTTGTGCTGCATTTGTTTAATTGTGTAAAGATGTGTTGCATCTGTTTCACCTGGCCTGCCTAAGGCACCTGATCTATTAAAGAGCTGAACGACCAATAGCTAGGCAGGAGAGGCGGGGCTGGCGGGCAGAGAGAATAAACAGGAAGAGAAAGCTGGGCTCAGGAGGAACTAGAGAGGAAGAGAACAAGGGACGTGCCCAGGGCAAGAAGCCAGGCAGCCAGACATGGGAAGCAGCGAAAGTAAGATATGCAGAAAGGTAAAAAGCCCCAGGTGAAAAGGTAGATAAAGAGAAACAGTTATATTAAAAGAGACAGCTAGAAAGAGCATAAGCTAGGTGGAGCATTCATAGTTAAGAAGAAGTCTCTGCGTCATGATTTGGGAGCTGGTTGGTGGCCTAAAAGAAAAAGTCTGACATACCTCCCCCAAGCCACCATGTTTTGTAACTCCGAATATGGCTCTCACAGTGGCTCAGTCCGATCTTCGTACATCAATGTTCGTAACAGAATGAGTCACAACGGCCAAAAGACAGAGCCCACTGCATGTCCATCCTCTGAAGAAACGAATAAACAAAACGTACTGTCCCCGTGGTAGAATAGTATTCAGCCATGAAAAGGAAAGGAGTAGTAGAGCATGCTGCAGTGTGGATGAACACTGAAAACATGTTACGTGGACTCCACTAGATGTGAAAAGGCCATCTCACACACGATTCCATTTACATGGGAAATCCAGAGTTGGTGAGTACCAGGGGCTGGAGGGGAGGGGGAGAGGGGCGGGGGGAATGCAGGGTCATAGCTGAAAATGTGAGGTATCTTTGTGAATGAGAAAAATGTAAACGTGACGGCCGCAGTGGTCATACGAGCCCCGGGAAGAAACTAGAACTGTCCAGGTTGTTCATTTTAGTCAGGGAAATCAATGAAAACATCACACACATCCGCAGCCAGTCTGCCTCAGAGCCACCTGGAGTTCTGATTTGAAATGTCCACATCCCGTCTTCAGGACTGCCGTGTCTGGACCCAGGAACCAGGATTTTAAGAAGAACCCGAGGCAAGCTGCACACACACACACACACACACGCAAAGCAGAATGGGTTGACAATCTTGTCCCCACCATATTCACGGCCCTGGGGTCTTACAAGCTCAAACTCTGTCCCTGCTTGGTGATGTTTTTGTTGGTTTTGTTTTGTGCTGCTGTTCCAAGTCACAGCCAACTTTGTAGCTTAAAGGAATACGGTTTATCCACTGGTTCTGGGAACCGGGGGGTCTCTGTGGGCCAACAGCAAGGTGAAGTTTGCATTCCTCCAGCAGCCTGGAGGGGTCTGTTTTCCTGCATTTTTCGGACTTTAGAAGTTGCATTCAGGCTGCGCGGTAGTGGCCCACGAGCCTTTAATCCCAACACTCGGGAGGCAGAGGCAGGCCAATCTCTGTGAGTTCGAGGCCAGCCTGGTCTACAGATCGAGAGCCAGGACAGGCACCAAAACTACACGGAGAAACCCTGTCTTGAAAAACCAAAAAAAAAAAAAAAAAAAAAAAATTGCATTTCTTGGCCCATGGTCCCTTCTTCCATCTTCAAAGCCAGCCACGGCTGGTTGGGCCAGTGTCCCATCTCTTGTTACTCTGGACTGCAACCCTCCATCTCCCTCTTCCCTGTGTAGGCCCCCGCTGGGGTTACATGGGACCCATCTGGACCGCACAGAACAGCCTCAAGGCTTCTCTGCAGCCCTGGCTCCCCCACATCCACGACCCAACAGTCCCAGGTTTGAGGGAGCAGGATGGCTTCTTGGGACTGCCTGATGATGGAGGGGGCTCCTCAGAGCCTCCTCACAGACTGATACACCAGGCTGTGAGGAGAGCCACATTCACCCACTCATAGGCACTGGCTCTCGAGGACTTCTGTCCTTGACCCCCCGAGCTCCATAGAAGGGACAGTGAATTTGAAATGGATTCTGGGCCCCGGCCACCTCTCTGCCTCTCAACTCCAATGCAGATTTGAAGCCCATCCAGGGACAATCTTCCGTCTGCCCCTGCCAACTCCAATGATTGGTCACTATTTATAATTGTGTAAATAATGGAGCAGTGTACTCAAGCCACCCTCCCCAAGGAGACCCGCTCTCCTATTTTTAGGCCCCCCGGCCCATGAAGTGGTGTCCCTCTGAGGTCTGTCCAGGAATCAAGAAAAAGATTCTGAGGGCTCAGTGGCCTTGCAACCTGGAGGAGACTGGGGATGGGAATGAGAGGCCCGAGGTCACCACCCAGAGGGGCCCCCACCCAGGTCGACAGAGTGACTCTGGGGAGGTGTTTCAAGGTCCCCGGGGATGGTGTGGGGGACTCCTAAGGTCCCTTGTTGAGCTCTGGTCCCAAATCAGAGTGTGATTTAATTAAAAAGGGGGGGGGGCTAGAGAAGGGTGGAGACTGATTCTGTTCTTTATTATTAGATAATAAGAAATATTATTATTTCTTTATTATTTATTGAACTAAAGAGCTTGGCTACAATCATGAGCCATGGGGAGTGCACCACAGCGGGGGAGGTTGTCTCTCTGTTTGAGAAAGGATCTCATGTAGCCCAGGCTGGCCTTGAATTCTGTGTAGTCAAGGATGACCTCGGGTTCTTGACCCTCATGCCTTCACTTCCCAAATGCTGGGATTACAGGAGTACTCCACCATGCCTGGTTGATGCCGGGCTAATGTAGTACTAACTGAACCATGGCCTCAGACCCCCTCCTTTTCAGGGACAGGGTCTCACTATGTATCCCAGGGCTGCCTGTGAGTCCCCAGCAATCCTCCTGCCCTAGCCTCCTGGGTCTGGCACCAGAACACCTGTGTCCTTGGAAGGATTTGGCAGGAGCCTCAGTGATGGTTTCCTGTTTGATGTGATCCGGCTGTCAAGTTGGCTGGCACCTAGAGTCCCTTCTAATTTCTTGGAGTCAGTGGCCTATAGGTTAAGAAGAGTGCCCTGTGCCCCCGAGGCATGAACAAACCTGGGGAGTTACCCCCACCCTCACCGGATCATAGAGATGGCTGCTCAGAGTTCAAATCCATGTTCTGATTCTGACTCAGCTCACCGGGGTCACCCACCAACAAAACAGGGGTGTGCCTGGTGTCCCTCCAGGCCCCCACAGCATCTGGTACCCACTGGAGAGCTCTGATGGCTCCCCACATCTCTGTTTTCACACTGAGGGCTCTTAGGGTCACCCATGTTCCTGGCTCTCCATAGCCAATGCATGAATTACATATATGGACATGTGGAGCCTTCACAGTCCATGATGGACTATGCCAGGCTTGAGCTGGCCCGCGCAGAACTTTGTTAAATAGAGGGGTTCCGGCAAGCTCTTTGCTGAGTTACTGTTGGCTTAAAATCAGCCATGTGGGATGTTTACATTGTGTAAATTGGCAAGCACCACTGCCGGACTTCCTAGAGGGCCTCTACCAGCAAAGCCTGGGTGTTCATTGCAGGCATTATCATTTCTGGCACTTGGAGCAGACAAATCTTTATTTGACCCTTGAAGCCACCCCAGGAAGACAGCACTGTTGCTCTCCACATCTTACAGATGGGGAAACTGAGGAAGCAGGATCCCACAGCAGAGCCAAAGGCAGGACCCAGCTTGAGGTCTCTGGGCTCAGCTGCCTCTGGTTTCCTAGGGACCAGACTTGCAAATCACAAGGCACAGGGACAAACAGGTTTGTCTGCCCCTGGCTTTTTAGCTCCTCTAGGGGACCTGTGCCCCCAAGGAGAGGCAGTTACCTAGTGACCGAGACAGCCCTGGGGAGGGAAGCTGCCCAGTGTTGCAGTAGGAGGGAGCCCCCTTTGGCTCCTTCCCGGGCAGCCACACCCCGCATCACGCTCCAGACCTCCATCTAGCCGGGTGACGCCAACAGGACCATGGGTAAGGTTGAATGAAAGCGCTGGCGTCCTGGACTAGCGGCAGCAGGCTTTGTGTGGCCAAGCCCTGCTGGGTGCTCACATCACTGCCAGAGGGAGAGAGTGGGTGCCGCTACAGCACCCACGCAGTTTCCCGGAACCATCTGTCTCTGTGGGGCTACAGGTGGGGACAATTATGGAGCTCAGTTTGGACGTTCTGATCTCTGCAGTCCTCCTGAGAGCCCACGCCCACCCTCACCCGCTCCTCTGCTCGGTTTGTGTGTCTCCCTCCCAGTCCATCGGGAGTGGAGGTGGTGCCTTGTCCCTGTTTGCAGCTTAGTCAGGACCCTGCACACAGTAGGCCATCGGCAACCCTGCACTCAACGAGTGAACAAACACCCCAAGTTAAACTGTCGCTGCCTTTTCCTGCTTTCTGAGGACTCCTCGCAGCCCTGGGGGGAGGGGCGGGCTCTCCTCGGCGACCACACCCCAGCCTTCCTCTAGGTGGCTGGTGGCTTGCTTGGCAGCAGCTGGGAAAAACGGGGGCGGGGGGGGGGGGAACCCCTGAGAAGGCCTCTCTGAGGAGGTCTAGGAGGAAGAGGGGATCTGGGCAGAAGGATCGAGCCGCCAGGAAATGCGTTGTCGGCTGGAGGTGCTGAGGGTGCTGGGCTCGTGGGAGCCACGACCCTGAGAATGCAGATCGTCTCTGACAGGAAGCCCCAACCAGAATGCACACACGAAACTAAGTTGCAGGGAGGCATGTTTTAGGAGCCTCAACACCCCGGGGTCCGGGGAACCCTTTCCTGTCTTCCACCCCCCACCAAGGTCTGTTTGGATTTGTAGAATTCTTGGGGCCACAATCCCCCCGCCCCGGCAGTCCAGCCTAGTCAGCAGCGACGCCCCACAGTCAAGTTTCCCTGACCTGGAGGGGTGTCAGTGAGCCCTGGGTAGCTGCAGGGGGGACCTCCGAGGAGGACCCTCAGGGAGGACCTTCAGGGTCTGACCCGGCTCACTGGAGGCGCAAAGTGGACCGTAATTGGTTTTCACTGGTGGGGCCGGTTCTTCCGGCTCTGCCAGGCCCCCTGGTGCTGGGCTGGCCACAGTCGGCTCCTGAGAGCCCCAGCACCAAAGAACTGGGTCCACCCACGGCCGTGACTGGCAAGGTGAAAGATCCTGGCGACCCCAGCACTTCCAGCCAGGACAGACTTGGCAGGTGGACCCGTTCGGGTGTCACCAAACTGGGCAGGGCATGGCCGGGGGGGGGGGGACCCAGAGCACCCTTGAGGATGAATTCCGGCCCCTCCCTCATCCCCTGGACACGATCCCGCGGGACCCCCCCAGCCAGCCCCGGCGCCTTGCTCCATGCGCGTCCTTTGGCGAGCGTCTCACCGCGCGCGCCCTATTTGGAGGTGGAGCGATGGTGGTTAGAGCAGCAGCAGGACTGACCAGTCACAGCTTAGCGGGTCCCCGGGACCCACGGGTCCCACCTTCTCCA
This sequence comes from Peromyscus melanophrys, assembly GCA_902168415.1. NCBI lineage: Eukaryota > Metazoa > Chordata > Mammalia > Rodentia > Cricetidae > Peromyscus > Peromyscus melanophrys. The sequence continues at coordinate 21,215 of CABHPR010117341.1, forward strand.
CTCAGCAGCTAAACTGTGGCCACCTGCGGACGGACGCGCCCTCCTCCCGGCTCCCACCTGGGTGCGGGGAGCAGGGGAGGAGCGGCTTTAGCCTGTGCTCACACCTACGCACGCACGCTCTCCACTGTCCTGCAAGACCCCGGGAGGGTGGGCTCTGGGGTGGCGGGTCGCGGGGCTGCGGCAGGGGCATGATGGAGTTGCGTTCTCCGCTCCTCCCCCCGCCCCCGCCCCTGCCCCCGCTCCCCACGGCCGTGAGGGAAGCCGACTAGCGCTAGGACCGCGCCGCTCCGCCCGCCCGCCGCTATAAGAAGCCGCTCGGGGCCCCACGCGGCACCGGCTCCGCGCCGCTGTCCCCGCGTCCCCACCCGGCTCGAGTTCAGCGCAGCCCAGGCAGTCCCCGGCCTTCGAGGGGGCGCCCCACCCCGGGCCCCGCCGCGCACCATGGGCGCTGCCCACTCGGCGTCCGAGGAGGTGCGGGAGCTCGAGGGCAAGACCGGCTGTGAGTACCAGGACGGTGGCCGAGCACCCGCCGCGCGGGGACCGTCGCCTGCATGCCCCCCGCTTCGCGCCGCCGCCCGGTGCGCTGTGTGACCTTGGGCTAGTGGCTGGCCCTCTCTGTGCCTCGCTCTCCGGTTGGTTGCTTCCAATGGGTTCCCGCCCGCTGCTGTGCCGGCGGCGACGTCGCCGAGAGGGGCTGGAGGGGACCCCCGACAGGGGTGGCGGGAGGCGATGAGACACCAGCCTCCCTTGGCCAAGGCGGAGGGCAGGGCGGAGCCGGGCAAGTGGCCGCGGCTGCGAGGGCCGGCGCCCCGGCAGCCCCGGAGAGCGCTGAGCGCGCGGCGCCGCACCTGCAAGTCTGCGGCTGGGGATGCGCAGGGAGGAAAGTTTGGAAGTGGCGGCACCCGGAGGAGCCGCGCCGCCCGCGGTGTGACCTTAGGCGGGGGGGGGGGGGGG
>CABHPR010117348.1:0-16658 GCA_902168415.1 Peromyscus melanophrys
TTTTTTTTTTTTTTTCTGAAAGCCCATAGAACTGGAGTAAGGTCTTGAACTAATTCTAATCTTAGTGGGGAATCTCCTGACATAGATCCATACATTAATAAGCACCTGTTGCATGTGATTACAACCAAAGAGAGAATCAATTAGATAAAGCAAATACACTGCCCTTAATGAACTTAAGACTTTTAGATGATTTTACAGACAGTAGGTTTTCACAACCTCCCCGTATCATATTGATGAAGATTACCAGACTGCTGTCGACACTGGCTTGAAGCCCTGCATAACAAATTGTGTAATTAATGCACCAATATGTACTATTTTAATAACAAATTAAAAATGAAATGAATAATAAATAAAAGACTTCATACATATATGGATATGCACACACATTTGTATACTATGTGTCTCTATATAAACACACATTCATCTTTTTATAGGAACCATTGTTAAGGACTATATGTAAACCACTGATTGTCTTTGAATTCAGAAAAAAAATTGTTTATGTATATTGAAACATGAACATTTAGATGTAACTGCATTATGTAAGTATATAACAATTCTACTTAAAATAGTCTTTACCTCATTCTCTTTTTCTTTGAGATTTTTTAAATACATTTAAAGATGATCAAGCAAGGAAGGACCAACCAACCACAGAATGGTAATAGAAGGGCTAAATTATGTGTTAACACTGTTACAATATAAAGTACATAGTAAACCAAACTCTAAAAAATTCTACCTTTTAAATTACAAATGTTATATTAATTAGACAGACGGCGTCCATTAACTTTAAAGAGTCATCCATGTATGGTGTCTTAACATATGAAAGTATTTTATTTGGTATCAAAAGCTAGAGGAAACAGAGACATAATTATAGAGCATTAACATTCAAATCAACTTAATAAAAACATTTTTGCTTTGTGTCTTTCTCTTTCTTCTTTCTTTCTTTCTTTCTTTCTTTCTTTCTTTCTTTCTTTCTTTCTTTCTTTCTTTCTTTCTTTCCTTCTTTCTTTCTTTCTTCCTTTCTTTTGAGACAGGGTTTCTCTGTGTAGCTTTGGTGCCTGTCCTGGATCTCACTCTGTAGACCAGGCTGGCCTCAAACTCACAGAGATCCGCCTGGCTTTGTCTCCCGAGTGTTGGGATTAAAGGCGTGGGCCACCACCACCGCCCGGCTTGTATTTTGTAGTTGAAGGTGGCATATAAATAACTAGGAGTTTAAAAAAATATAACATTTGTAGAACAGTGTAATGCACAAGGGTATAGATTTTATGTTAATGTGATACAAACTGATGATTTTTAGCTACATGATTGGACTATTTGGTCCACATATATAGCCCATTAAATTTTGAAACTAAGTCAGTCCCAGATAGGTTGCTTTGCTAGATTCTCTAATTATAAATATATCTTCATATTCTATTGTACATTTCTTAGCTTATATTTATAAACCTTGGACACGTGGAACTTGCCTTTGCAGCATTTTATCGAACTCTTACTGACTTTGATTAAAAAGAAAATAGCATGTTTAAGGCAGAATTGGTTTGAGAGTTTTATGTATAATAACAAAGCTAATTTTTCATGAGTATTTAAATCTATTTTAAATTTATTCAATTTATGAGTTTAATTAATTGATTAATTATTTCTTTCCAGGGAAATAAATTCCTGAGCAAATCTTAGTTATAAACCTGTTGAATTATATCTAAAAACTGAAAAAGAAAAAGAGATCCCCAAACAAAGGAAAACAGTAATACCCAATCCAAATTTCTAATTTTCAATACCATACAACTCCATATTTATATTATGACACTGCAATTTCATATTTATATTTGTAAATTTTAGATGAAATTTTGATGTTTAGTACAGCAATAATTATTACATATAATTAATTATATGTAATTGTAGATATTCCTCATGTAATTGTATTGGATACTATTCAATTAGACAAATATAAGAAGATAGTTTATTACAATGTAATAATCCTATTATACTGTGTCTTCTATAAATTCTTCGTTGGCCCTCTTAAGAGTCTGTTTACATGTGTGTGTATTGTCCCTGCAATCTAGTAGTATTAGCAATGCACAGTATTTTATTGTTATTAAATGGGGCTCAGCTACTGTGGGCACAGGGTGTTTAACTTTTATAAGGTCTACTAGGTAACAAAGGATAGGAAAAATGGTTTCCCAATTGTATTCATTACTTTCTGTTGGGAAACATCCCTAACAATGACAACCAAAAGAAACATTTAGAGAAGGAAGTGCTTATTCTGGCTTATCACTTGACAGTATAGTCCATCATGGTGAGGCTGGTATAGTTGCAGGATTGTGAGGTGGCTAGTCAACTTGTCTCTGTAATCAGGAAGTACAGAGACATGGATGCTGCTCATCAGCTAGCTTTTTAAATTTTCTTTTCTACTTTTTATAGGACCCCGGGCCAAGGGATGGGGTCAACCGTACTCCAGGGTGGTTTTTCCTCCTCAGTTCAATATTTTTGGAAATGTCCTCACAGATACCATAGAAGTGTGTTTGCTGTATTATTCAGAATCCAGTCAAACCAACACACACACACACACACACACACACACACACACACACACACACACACTCACACATGCACAAATAAACGTCACACTAATGAAAAACAAACCTTAAAAGAATATATATGAATAATCATAATTTCTAGTTAAGAATAAGATGTAGTTTTAAATTGGAAATCATAAATCAGGAATAGAGGTGGATAGAATCATGAAAATGTGTTAAAGTAAGAAAGCATAAGAAACTTGAAAAAAATATACAGAAGGCTCTCCTTAATGGTTACATGTCTAATAATATAATTTAAAACCTTTGTTTAGTTTCAATCTCTATAGTGTTGTCAGCCTGTTCCTGAATCAAAAGCTAGGCCAGCTAACCTGGAAACAGGCACTATTTATTAGAAAGAATTTTAAAATATCCTTTACAATTTCTACTTCGTCCTCTTTCATGTACCACTTATTACCTTTTTATTATCTACCTCACCTAAATTCCCTGGAAGCTATTTGGAAATTAAAAGTAAGATACTGAGCATATCAATATTTTTTAGAGCAAGCATTAAAATCCAGTGGAGCAGAGGAGTAATAGTTTTTTATGGGATATAATATTTAGCATCCCCTCATTGCTCTGTACTTATTTTCTCAAGTACAAGAAAAATGTTTAGGAAGGTTCAATGGATGTCACTTGTCACCCACCATTCCATCTTCATCTTCTGAGATAAATCATGAGCCAGATCATGGTTGAGATAAACAAGAGGCCTCGGAGGCTTTCATAAAGATTTTAATCACTTATATATTGCATTTAAAAATAATTTGATGTGCCTGTTATCATCCTTGAAGTTAGAAAACCTGGAGTTTGAAACTTGGTTTTGTTTCTTTTCCATTGCCTAAGCTCGTAGAGGTGAGAGCAACCTACATTTTCCTCTCCTATAAATGGAAGAAACACTAGCAATGGCATGTAAGGTTGTTAATGAGTACAGACTTTTACAAAGTGAACAAAACAGCTGTACCATAGCACTGCACACACATTTGCTGTTATTTTTTAAACTGGCTGGCCTAATTCAATCACCACCTGGAAAACTTCATTGCATTTTTCCTGTGTAGAGGTAAAGCCTGAACTCTGTCACACCCTGATGGAGGCATTTCATATTCTGTTCCAAACATTTCTTATGCTCCTTGCCTTAATCTTAGTGCCCAAAATGTGTGTATGTGAATATCATGTGCTTTTGAATCTGGCTTCACAACACTGTTCAACATGTCTAAGTAGGCTTGTTCTAAATAAAGCATTCCATTGGAGTACAGATTTTCTTTGAACAGATTTTTCTAAAGTTTTCCAATCCTGTTGTTCACAGTGGTTGCTTTAAAACACAGCTCATGCTGGGCAGTGGGGGTACACGCTTTTAATCCCTGCACTCGGGAGGCAGAGACAGATGGGTCTCTGTGAGTTTGAGGCCAGCCTGGTCTACAAAGTGAGTTCTAGAACAGCCAGGACTGTTACACCGAGAAAACTTGTCTCAAAAATCCAAAACAAACAAACAAACAAACAAACAAACAAATAAATAAATAAATAAATAAAAACCAGTTAATTTCTTTAAGTCTTATTTTAAACCTTTGTTGGTCTTTCTAATCTGTATTGATTAACTTCTCCATTTTATTCTTATTAGATTTTTATACATTTGTATTTTAGTATTATAATCTATACTACAGTATCTCTTTTACAGTCAATAGTTTTCCATATTAAAAAAATTCAGTAAGTTTTTAACATGAAGAAAATACAAAAGATTTAAAGGTCAGTGCATAACTTCCTCAAACTGCAAGTAGATCACAGTAATTTAAAATTATTTTGCATGTGTCTGTGTGAGGTTCATACGTGTGTGAATTTTTTACGTGTGTGGTAACACATGTGTGTGCAAGGGCCAGAGGTGGATGTCCTGTAATGTCCTTGATCATGCTCCAATTACACAGTGAGTAGAGTCTCTTTCTGATTTCGGAGTGCATCTTTTTGGCTAGTCTGGACAGGCACCTTGCTTCAGGGATTCCCCACCTCCTTCTCCTATGTATTGAGATTATAGGTGGTGTGGTATGCTCAAAGGCTTTCCTCTGGGCTCTGGGAGCTCAATTCCACTCCTGATGCTTTCCTAGGAAGCACTTTACGTGTTGAGGCATCTCCCCAGTCCCTCTTCATTCCTCCCCAGTCCTTACCCAGTCCCTCTCAGTCCCTCTCCAGTCCCTGTGGAATCACTTCATGGAAACCTCTTTGTGTAACATGAATCTTAGATAGTCTTTTAATAAAAACAAAACAAACCCAGAGCCAGATACTGGGGTGAAAGCTGAAAGATCAGAGAAGCATTACAAGCCTCAGCCAACCTCACCTCACCAACTCCTCAGCTGATTCCTGTTTCCAGGAATCCTCAGACTGAAAGCCTCTGAGTCCTCACCCCTGAGGGTCTCAGTTGAACTGCTGCTTAGTTCCTGTCTCCTCACGCCTTATATACCGTTCTCCACTTATACATATCACTTCCTGGGATTTAAGGTGTGTGTGCTTTTCAAGCAAAGGCATCAAATCCCAAGTGCTGATATTAAAGGTATGTGCCACCATTGCCTGACACTGTTCCTAGTGTGCCTTGAACTCATAGAGATCCAGAAGTCTCCCAAGTGATAGGATTCAGGGTGTGTGCCACCACTGTCTGGCCACTACGTCTAATCTAGTGACTAACTCTGTCCTTTGATCCCCAGATAAATTTTATTGGGGTGCACAATATATTACCACACTTTGTCACAAAAATAATAAGTTCTTCATACACTTGAGAAATTTAAGATGTCATGTCCTGTGTTTATCACATTACCTATGTACTGCAGTGGGGAAATAATAAGTATTTATAACTGACCATGTCACAGTGAGTGGGTGTACTATACTGAGTAACAAATGAAACACTTGTGACTATCCTTCATTGAACTTCAAGATAATTATAGAATGTCTCACATTTTTAAGGTGTTATGCCCATTAACTTCTCTTTACTGCTTATCAGTTAAAATGTCAGTATGTAAGAATATCAAGAATGTACTGTCTTCTCAGCACCCTGTGGAACCATCTCTAAAACTGACCACATATACGGTCACAAAGCAAGTCTCAACAGATACAAAAAAAATTGAAATAACCCCCTGTATTGTATTGGACTACCATGGCTTAAAGTTAGAATTCAACAACAACACAAATTATAGAAAACCTACAATCTCATGGAAACTGAATAATACCCAACTGAATCACCACTGGGTCAAGGAAGAGATAAAGAAATTAAAGACTTCCTGGAATTCAATGAAAATGAATGTACTACATACCCAAACTTGTGGGACACTATGATAGCAGTGCTAAAAGGAAAGTTCATAGCACCAACTGCCTACATAAAGAAGTTGGAGAAATCTCACACTATTGATTTAACAGCATATCTGAAAGCTCTAGAACAACAAGAAGCAAACTCACCCAGGAGGAGTAGATTCCAGAAAATAATCAAATTGAGGGATGAAATCAATAAACCAGAAACAAAGAGAACAATACAAAGAATCAATGAAACAAAGAGTTGGTTCTTTGAGAAAATCAACAAGATAGACAAGCCCTTATCCAAACTAACTAAAAGACAGAGAGAGAGCATCCAAATCAACAAAGTCAGAAACAAAAAAGGGGGACATAACAACAGACACTGAGGAAATCCAGAGAATCATCAGGTCATACTTCAAAAACCTGTGCTCCACAAAACTGAAAATTATAAAAGAAATGGACAATTTTCTGGATAGGTACCACAGACCAAAATGAAATCAAGACCAGATAAACAATTTGATTAGACCAATAACCCCTAAGGAAATAGAAGCAGTCATTAAAAGTCTCCCAACCAAAAAAGCCCAGGGCCAGATAGTTTCAGTGCAGAACTCTACCAGAATTTCAAAGAAGAGCTAATACCAATACTCTTCAAATTGTTCCACACAATAGAAACAGAAGGAACACTGCCAAACTCTTTTTATGAGGCTACAATTACTCTGATACCCAAACTGCACAAAGATGCAACAAAGAAAGAGAATTATAGACCAATCTCCCTCATGAACATTGATGCAAAAATACTCAATAAAATACTGGCAAACCAAATCCAAGAACACATCAAAAAAATCATCCACCATGATCAAGTAGGCTTCATCCCAGAGATGCAGTGATGGTTCAACATATGATAATCTGTCAATGAAATCCACCATATAAAAAACTGAAAGAAAAAAGACCACATGATCATCTCATTATATGCTGAAAAAGCCTTTGATAAAATCCAATACCCCTTCATGATAAAGGTCTTGGAGAGATCAAGAATACAAGGAACACACCTAAAGATAATAAAGGCAATTTACAGCAAGCTGACAGCCAACATCAAATTAAATGGGGAGAAACTCAAAGCGATTCCACTAAAATCAGGAACACGACAAGGCTGTCCACTCTCTCCATCAATATAGTACTCAAAGTTCTAGCTAGAGCAATAAGACAACAAAAGGAGATCAAGCAGATACAAATTGGAAAGGAAGAAGTCAAACTTTTGCTATTTGCAGATGATATGTGCTGTATTTTAAAAATGGCAGGATGGAGTCACATCATACAATAGAGCCTATATAGGAGGTTTATTGAGAGGAGGGGAGAGAAGGGGGCAGGGACCAGTCTCTGGGGATGAGGAAGAGAAAGAAAGGGAGAGAGATGGGAGGTGTACAAGGCCCACCTTTTATAGGGAAATGTAGGGAATGTGCACAGGGGGTGCTCTTAGTGGCTGCAACTGAGGTATATCCTTTCAGAACCCTAAGCGCAGGCCGGTACAGGTGCCTAAATGCTAACAATATGATAGTATACATAAGTGACCCCAAAAAGTCTACTGGGGAACTCCTACAGCTGGTAAACACCTTCAGTAATGTGGCAGGATACAAGATTAATTCAAACAATTTAGTAGCCCTCCTATACACAAATGATAAATGGACTGAGAAAGAAATCAGAGAAACCCTTTACCATAGCCACAAATAATATCTATCTTTTTCTATTTTTCTTAGAACACTTCTATGAAATAGAATTCTTCTAGTATTCTAGTCAATTGCCTATTAATTCCAAATTCATATCCAAAATTAAAGATATCAACATGAATATTAAGCCTAAAGACTAAGGGAGTCTATCTCTTTCAAATAGAACCAATAATTATTTTTTTTGAATGACCATGATAAGAATGGAAAAAAATGCATGAAGCAGCTAAATATATGTATATGCATTCGACCACAGATATTGACCTAAGCACTTCATAATATCATTGCAGTTTGAGCAATTAACCATTCATGTATTCATACATTATTCAGGTCATTTATTTTTAATTAAAATAATGCAACACCTTTCAATGATTAGTAATTAGCCGTTTCACAAAAGTAAATTTTAATTTATTAAAAATGATCAGAGTGATAGTAATAGATTTTTTTAAATCTACTCCTTTGTAAATATAGCTGCATAAATATATTTGCACTGGTCTATAAAAAGATACATTTTAAAGATTTGCGACATTATGAGACGAATGGCACATTAGGTCCATCCTCCAGTTTACAGGAATTTCTGTTGTCCTTTGAACGGAAAGGCTGCAGTTTATCTACTATCCTGCTGTTATCCTTGGAAAATGTATGTGTTCCTCAGAAGGAATACCCAGAGCGACTCCCCAATTGCACATATAACTTGTGCCCTTAGATTTATTTCCTACTTCATAAATCAATACTTTTACTTACTCCCATACCCCATTTTTCTAAAAAGAATTTCCTAGTCCATAATACTTTCCTCAGTTACAGGTCTGAGGTGGGATATCTATGTGTTGTTGAGAAAATATAAGTATAATTTTATGTTTATTGCAGGAATGATGGGCAAGGAAAGAAATGCTTCTTACATTGCATTCAAAAAATCCCTGAAGAGGATTGTTTTCATGCTTAATAAATAGCTTTATTTACTATGTCTTTGCTTGTTTGTTTCATGTTTTGTGATGTGATAGTCCTATAATAATTTTTGGCTCGAAAGTATGCTGTTGTTTGGTTTAAATATGGCTTCAGCTTGCAGAAAAACTGAAGAGATGCAATTTAAAGTGCTGATCTATCTTACTGATTCCCATAAACTTCTATTCCTAGTTCATAGGGACATATAGGAATGAAATCCAGCACAATTATTTGTAGAATAATCTAAGTTTTTATAACCTAATGCTATCACCTTCATCTATTTTACAGAAAACATTTCCTGCATAAGAAATCATCTGTTTTTATTCCAGTAGAGGGAAAAAAATCTCTCATAGACCAGTTTCTCTGGACAGGTGTTTGAACATCTCACATTTACCACAATAGCATTAGCATGTTCTGCTGGCTGAGAGTCAGAAAATTAACATTAAAGTTCTCTGCATAGTAGACATTAATGCACTGTTTTTGTTCAATGAGCTACTTTAGCATATGGGATATAATGTCCCCCTGTGTGGATATGTCTTGAGTTAGCTGAGTTATGGATGCTTCAAGTAGTATTTGTCTAGCAGATTTTAAATAATCTAGTTCTGAGCCATTTGAAATGCTCTTCTGACTTCCTGAGGGCTACTTTCATTTAGATTTCAACAGATATCTGCAGTCTCAGTAAAGCTTATACATATTTGAGTATTTTTTAATGGAAAACAAGCTTATATAAATGTAAGATTGCCATAGTGGGTGTGTAATAATTAACTATGAAATTCTGAACTGCATTTGGGAGGATACTTACTTGTATTAATCTTAGGAATATCACAATCATTACAAAAAGCTTATGTTAAACTTGATAAAAAAACATTTTTAGTTGCTTAATGGCAAGAGTGTAAATTGAAGACTACTGAGCCACTACAGCAAAGAAAAATTTAAGAGAGACCGAGAAGAACAAGGGACTAGATGACTGAAAAACTATCTTTGTTGGCATTTAAGGAAGTTCAGTTCACTGACGGAATGGAAAAGGTTCAGTTCAGTAGTTCTTACTGACATAATAACCTTTTTGTATCAGGGTAACCCTCTGTTGAAAAAGTTTAAGAGCTAGATGAGTACAAAAGCAGTCCACTGAAGGCGTCAGAGCACCACTAGAGAGGTCCAAATTCTGAAACCAAAGGAGGAGAGGGATGCAACTGAGAAATGAGTAAACGACGGCATGATGGCTTTTGATCCATTCCCAGGCACTATAGGGTTCAGGGGAGGGGGGCGGTGGAACTTCGAGAGTCAAAGAAAGAGCAAGATATAGTTTGGGATAGTTTGCCTTCATAGTTTGCCTACACGTTTGGGCGAATAATGTCTATGGTCTTACTTTGAAGATAGTGGAATAAAATAAGTCTATAGATTATCAAGGTGTGGAATCCTGAAAATGTGCATCGTTCAGTGAAAACTACAAATGCCATTAAGTACAAGGTCTGTGACTTAGAAGACAGGACAGAGTACAAGCACACTGACTGTTATTTAATAAAAATTAGCAGAATTGCCGGGCGGTGGTGGCGCACGCCTTTAATCCCAGCACTCGGGAGGCAGAGGCAGGTGGATCTCTGTGAGTTCAAGGCCAGCCTGGGCTACCAAGTGATTTCCAGGAAAGGCGCAAAGCTACACAGAGAAACTCTGTCTCGAAAAACCAAAAAAAAAAAAAAAAAATTAGCAGAATTGTCCAGAAAATGGACAATTATCAAGATAAAGAACTATAAATTATATATATATACACACATATATATGAAGCACTAGTGATCCAAAGGTTCTAATTACTTATGAATAATGAACTTAAAATAGTGATTATTAACTAAGAGTAGAAAGATGAGAACTTGCTAGAAAACTGGAATTATGCAACTGAATAGAATTTTGAAATGAACACTGAATAAACATCTTAACTAATGAATTAAACTAGTTAATGTTTTAAACAAGGCAGAAGTTGGAACTGGGGAGCTGAAAAAAGCTTCATACACTTAAAAATATGTAGTAATATGATGACAGCACTCAGGGAAGCCCATAGAAGTATAGGAAATCAATGAAATTAAGTCTAAGACGGAACAGCATTTGAACTCTTACTGTCTGGCAATTTTCCGACCAGCACAGAAACATCAAACATACAGCTGAAGAAACATTGATGGACCCCAATTAGGAGAAATACAAAGAAAAATTCCAGTGAAGTGCGTCTTAGGAAACAGCTGAACTAAATGATGAAGATAAAAATCTTCAAAGTGGTCAAACTAAAACCCGCATTTCCTTTGACAGAATAAAACAACAGGAGCTGCTGTTTTTTTTTTTTTTTTTTTTTTTTTTTCCTACAGAAACAGCAAGAGCAAGAAGTCACCCCCTTTTAAAAACTTAACTGCCAACTGCGGATTTTCTACTATTCAAATAGTAACTGATGTGGTGTATTTGTCCCAGATAGAATGGTGTTTATGATGAGCGTTACTGAAAAAACTAAACAGGAATATATCACCACAATAAAAAACATGAATGCAAGAGAAAGGTGTTATTATTCTAAAGTTGTATTAAATCAGAATGAACACACACACACACACACACACACACACACGCACACACACACGTATGATATCAAAGAGATGTTAGCATTCTTCCCCCATTAACATAATTAGACCTTAACAAGAGAGTGTATGAGGTGAGGACCTCTAAATTTAATACATAGTACAACTTGAGGTCTAAAATATAAAAAATTTTTCTCTTTCAGTTTCTGGGACTGATAGTGTCAGTTAAGGTGGGTTTCTTTTGGGAGCCTCCTGTAAGGACATCCATACCTTAGAAATAGAAAAGGAAAGCAAAAACGTAAGAACAATGCATGTGGCTATCAGGGGAAGTAGAAAGAAGTCATTCTTACAAGCTTACGTTCTGTATGCTTCCACTGACATATCATTCTTAAAATGACGAATCTATAGAAAAGAAGAAACAATACGTTGTTATTGCCAGAATCTTAGCAGTGCTGTATTATCGAGGTAGCTATGGTATAGCACGAAGTCTGTATTTTTGCCTAGAAGTGCATGTGACCCTACTATTATTTTCAACTCAAGAACTTAGAGAAAATTTGAGCAATTGAGAAAATTACAAGATAAGTCTTAATGCTCTGTCTAGGCCTGAATCAAAATATGCACATCAATATAAATATAAATATAAAATAGTTTTCTCTTTCTGTGCTTATCCATACACATACACATACTCCTATGAATTGATTAAAAAAGCCAAAGACAGCTCATAAAAAAGACAATAAGTCTTGAATGGGCACTACACACAAGAGGCTGGCTCAGTGACTAAAATGAGTAAGAAAAAGTCCTATACTCTAGACTTCAAGAAAAATGACAATTGATTTTTCCAGAAAATACAAATGAAAGTCTCAAACAATTATATAGTTATTAAAAATGGATTAAAACTGAAACTAAGCACAAAAATTAAATACACAAAGTGATAAACAGGTTACCAGGTAATTAGAACTCTCACGTGTTGCTGCTGGACCACTCTGGGAAATTCTTTAACAATATCTACAAATATAAGCCTACCAGCATTAGCTTAGTATAACTTACTGTAAAAGAGGCCATGTTTGTGTTAAAGGCACATTGGAGGCATGTTTAAGCTTCCTGCACTGGATAACATTTTCTGTGCTTCCTCTGAAATGCAGACAACAAACAAACAACCCCTCCAAACAAAACAAACAAAAAACCAAAAACCAAAAAAAAACAAACAAGCAAACAAACAAACAAACAAAACCCCTTGAATGGTGTTCTCCAGAGTCCCTTTCCTTCTGTCTCCCAGATTTGAATTTTGCCAATGAGAGTAACTCACATCCGGAAGTGGAGGGGGAATGATTTGCACAAGAGTTTTGCTGAAACTGGTTGCAGCTCGACATGTGGCGCTTAGATGTGTGATTGACAGCAGTTTCACAGCAAGCACTTGGACATCTAATTTGCTGCTGCAGACTGAGTGTGTTGTTTCTCACAGATCCTGGAGAACCGCGAGTTTTCCCAGGAACCTTGGAGAACTGTCTGTTTTGGTGATTCAGGTAGAGATCCTCCAGTATTGGCCTCCACAAATTTCTTTATCTCTGCTTATATGTAATAACAACATACTCATATTTGTGCCTCTCCAACTGAAAATTCGTGTAAACTCTGGCTCATGTTTGAAAGCATTTCTCTTTCAGGATGACTGAATAGTCTTATGCTTCTTGGTAGACCTAGACTGTTACCAACCAGATTTGTAGCTGCAGTTGAGTAGATAGTTCACCAGGAGGATGTAACAATAGAATATCATATAGCTGCAGTCCACAGCCTTAAGCAATTTTATTCCCCACAGAACATTGAGAAATGTCCCAAGATGCTCCTGGTAGTCACAACACATGCAGCTCTTACTGGCTTGCTTAACAACTAAAGCCCAGAGACGCTGTTAAACATGTAATCATGCACAGATTGGTTCCAAGTAACAGAATTAGGTATTCTAAAATATAAATAGGGCTGATACTGAGAAACCTGCCATAGAGCAGTAAAAATCAGTGGAAGACACACCTTTCGCTACTATATTCAACATTCAGAGATAATATTGTAGACTCAGTGAAAAGCAAAATAATAATAATAATAATAATAATAATAATAATAATAAAAAAAATAAATAAAATGCTGGACTAAATCAGTGTATAGTGTAGATTCCATCTAGATGAAAATTAGTTAAGTATAAATCTATAGTTACCTTTGGAAGGTGCGATGGATTGGATGTACAATGTTCTCTACAAGCACATGTCTGAACATTTGGTCCCCAGCTATTGGTGATGTTTAGGAAGGTCATGAGACTTTTAGAATATGGGCCCTGGCTGGAGGAAGTGATGGCAGGCTGTGGGTTTTATAACTTAATTCAGTGTCTCGCTGGGTGTCTCTACTCCTGAGAGAGAATGAGTTTTCCCATCAGCTTCTGCTGTTATACCTTTCCCATCATGATAGTCTAACAGCTCCTGAAATCATGGGGAAGAATAAATCTTTCCTCTTTTCAATAGCTTTTGTCAGGCATTTGGTCATGGCATGAAAAAAGTAATTCACAGAAAATTCTTTTTGCACTAGGCAGAAACTATTGCAGAAATCCACTGCCAATCAAAATGCCCAAGGACATCTGATCCTGGGCAACCAAATCTCGACTGATAAAGCTAAGGTAACAGGGAAGGTTCAGGGAACATTCAGAAGACAGAGTGGAAGGACTGTAAGAACTAAGAGTCAGAGGATCAGGATGTCTGGTACAAGACAATGTCTTCTATATATGTCATGGAATCTGCACCCACATAATCTCAAGAAAGAGGTCAATTAAGCAAGTCCCACATAATGACAAGACCAGTGGCATGCCAATATGAATGGGGGAATCTCACAGGGAAAATCAGTCTTCTCCAGGGACCAGCTCTTCATTGGTTACCTAATCCCAAGTGACCATCCCTAAACACATCTTCATAGAAATATCAGTAAACAGATTCTGCAGGTTCTGAGAGAGTGTATGTGTATGTAGAAATTAAAGAAGAAAGATTCTGAATTTGAAAGGTGATGGGAAACACATGGGAGTAGTTGTTGGGGACAGAGAGAGAGGTGGAATTATGTGAAGTACAGTCCTCATATATGACGTTCTCAAAAGCAACTTAAGCTAAAAAACATGCAAAATAATAAAAACGGAAGCTATAAATATAGGAAAAAGAAACTAAGGTAACTAATGAAGAAGATATTGGTTAAGAAAATTCAAGAGTTTGGCTTAGAAAGAGATTCTATATTTTGACTTTATGGCCATATCTTCTAGAGAGAGAACAGACTGATGACAATTTCCTGAATGATAGGAAGTAAACAACCTAAATCTTGGGGCTTTAGGCATTAGTGTAGTGCATGTAGCACAGTGGACAGTGAGCTGAGATATCCCTACACAATGCATGTGGTGAGGTACTGGGCATTTGTTGGTTGAACACAGCAAGTACATTCACCAGTTCGAGAGCCCAGTTCAGGACAATCTCAACTGTTAATTGTTTGAGAAGTCAAGAGTTCTATAGATTGAGATAGTTTGTAACAATTTGGAAAAAAACATAATATGTTTGATATGTATATTATTTTACACATCTGTTTATATTTGTGGTTCATTTTATAGTGTGGTTTACTGTGTGTTTGACATTTCTAGAAATATTTACCAGAAAGGAAAAATATGTCATTTTTGAAATTATATAATAATAATTACCCCAGGAAATCTGTGATAAAATATTATAAAATATGAGACTATACTCATAAATCAAGTATTTCTTCTCATAAGCCTAGAGTCTTGGTTACACAGTGCAGACTTTAAAAATATTGCTTTTGCAGGCAACTTCATTGTGAAATATTTTATCAAGTTCAAAGATGTGAAGTACAGTCCTTATATAAGGCGTTCTCAAGAGAAGCTTAAGCTAAAAATTTCATGCAAAATAAAAGCTGAAGCTAAAAATATAGGAAAAAGAAACTAAAGTAACTAATGAAGAAGATATCCCTGTATATATAAAGCATATATATCCTTGCACATATAAAGGTATTCTGTATGTATAGAATTGAAATCGCTTAACAGTTATTAGAGATGCTTTATATTAGGTAACTACATGTTCTATTAATTATTAATAATGGCTTTCTAATAATTTACTTCCACATATAAATTATACTTCTAATTAAGACTTGGCTACTGTTATAGTTGTAGTCTGAAATGTCTTCCATAGGCTCATGCTTTGAACACTGGATCTCCAGAAATGATTTTATTTTGAAAGTTGTGGAGCTTATAACAGGTGGGGCCTGTCTAGAGGCAGTAGGCCACTGTGGTTCAGTCTTTGAGTACCTTTGTCTGGTTCCTGATGCACCAAGATATAGGCAACTTCCATCACAAGCTCCTACAGTACAGCTCCGCCATGCCTCTCCTTCTGTGAAGAACTGAGATCTTCCATTACCATAAGCCAAAATTGACTTTCCTCTCCTAAATGGTCTATGTTGGTCAATTTGGTCAAAGCAAAACAAAAGTAACTCGTAATACATGTTAACATTTTATAAAAGAAACTATTTAAAGAAGCTACACAAAAGCACAGATTGAAATTTATGTATTTATATGAGTACATGGAGAAGGAAGGAAAACTAAAGTTCTGGTGCATTAAATTACAGTTATTGAATTGCCTTACTACCTTTTGATTTATGAAAACTCAACTGAGTCATCTTTTTGATCTCATTGTTGGACAGGATTGTTATGATATTTTAGTGAAGAATAAAATGAATCAGAAATACATCAGTTGGTTACATCTATGAGGAACATATGGAATAAAGTAATCTTTTAAAAATATGGCATGCATTTTTGGAGTATGAGTGAATATGAAGAAATGGTTTGCTTTAAGGTTGATCCCTGTCATGTAAATAAAGATAATTGTGGTTGATATAATCATATGCCTCCTAATTCACAAATATGCTTATGCCTGCAAGGGTGTAAACACAATAAGATTTATGATTGATTCTTAAATTACTCACAGTCATCAAGCCACAAAGTGTTGATTTCATACATTTTATAGAAACAACACAGTTCTTTTGCTTGGTGCTATTTTAGCCATACTGAAATTACAGTGTTTCCTACCATGTTGGGTAGTTTCAAAATTACTTATAGATAAATTAAGTATGTTATAAATTAGCTTCAATAATGAAAATTCTATTTTCCACAGTCCTGAGATACCCAAAACTATGTCTTTAGCAACATCCTGGATAGTTACAAAATAATAAATCATTAGTGATGAGTTTAAGACCTGTGGAATTTTTTTTTCTATGTGGAAGATCCCATGATCCTCAGTTTTGATAATTCATGGTAATAAACTAACTTAGAAAAAGTGAATGCATCTTAGTAATAACAAGCACAGAGCACCTCATTTTGCTAGCTACAAGTTATAATTAGCTGTTATGTGATCTTAAATAATTGGGCATTTTGAGAGTATCATCAGAAAAAGACTCTTCCTGGGAATACCATTAGGGGTAAGATCCTGCTAATAACTAAAACTGTCATGAACAAGGCAAAACAAAAATCTACACAAGATGAACTTCGCTAATGAACCTTTAGACATAAACAGTTCCCAGAAATAAAAAAAAAA
>CABHPR010117349.1:0-17008 GCA_902168415.1 Peromyscus melanophrys
GGATACCGTCTTTTCAGCCGGGCACGGTGGTAGAGTTACAGTCTCCCAGCTAAGCCTCAACCGCTGTCTCAGCGTGGTGGTAAAGCCCCTCATCCCTGCTCACTGTCGCCAGGAGAGTGGGTGGCAGTCCTTTGGCCACGGTTGGTTGCTTTCAGTAGGAAGAGCATCTTGGCTTCCTCCTGACCTCACTGTAACAGTAGGACACAGGGCATATTAGTGCTTCATTAAACATTGCCAACAGGGGCCTCAATATATATATTTTGAAAAAAAATGTTTTAAAAACTTAGTGGGTGTTTCTGAGTTGCCAGTCTCTCCAGCTCTAAGTCTGAAGTACAGAAGACAAAAAGGAAGTTCAGAATCCTTGCCATGTATCCTTATTCGGGTCCTGATGTCTCTAGTGGTCTCTCTTCTCTTTGCCTGTTGGAATGGTCTTGTTGCTTTCTTTCCTAATACAGTGTCCAATACTTAGCCTGAAGATGTTCCATCCCTTCGAGGATCCAGAAGCTAAGCAGGCTCTCAGGAGTGTCAGCAATGTCTCAGAAACACTGAGTCCACAGCTACTTCCGAGCTAGCCTGAGTCAAAGGACTCATGGAGAATAGTGGTACTGAGACCCAAGCAGGATGGCTTCCAATCCCTCCCTCTCCTTCCTCTTCTACAGAGGTGGAGAAACTTCTGCTGGGCAGGCCTCTGCCCTCTGGTCACGATTGTTGTCAGTCAGGCTCAGCAGCACCCAGTGTGGAGTGGATGGTCAGGGGACCTTGTCTGTGCTCCCCACGCAGTTTCTCTCTTTCTCCTCACCAACTGTCCTTCACACCCTGATGTTAGCCTGGGAGCTGGGGTGGGAGCTCCCCGACTCAGCAGATGGACAGCTGCTGGGCTGAGCCAGATGCAAGGCAAATTCGAGCTGTCTGGGGGCTGGGCATCAGATCACTCAAGTAGGAGCTAGAGGGTGAAGGGAGCTCTCTAGACCCTGTAGTTGAGGGCTGCTGTGGGACCTGGAAAGGGGAGTACTAGAATTTCATGGGCTGCTTGGTTGTCTCGCCCCTTCACAGGGGGGACAGCTCTTGCACGAACACTATTTACTCAGCTGAGCATCTTCAGCCTCCTCTCTCATCCCCAGGGTATCATCTCAGGAACCTGCAGCTCCAGGCAGCTCTTGGGTAGGTAGGTACTGGAGTCAGGACACTTCCGAGACTGCTAGGCAAATGAAAACTCGACAGATTGTTTTTGAAGCATCGAATGCAAATTGTCAACATGGACATATTTCTGGACTTAACAGTTGAATGTGTGAATTAATTACAGACCTGTTCTGAAGCAGTCTTGTTGGTACTTTCACGGGGCTGAAACAACCCTGTTCTCAGCCCATCTTTTCCCGGAAAAGGATTCTTCCCGCTGTTCCTTTGAAGTTTGGTGGACAGATAGCAATGCAAGAGACTGGCATACACTGGCTTCCAGAAGCCATTTCAGCTGGCTGCTCTGCTCGCAGCATCTAGTTCGAGACTGGATTCCCATATGCTAATTACCATGCACAGTAGAAAAATGTCTGTAGCTTTAGTGGACCACGATGGAAGAGTTTTTTACCTATACGTAAAGGATACAGGAGTTGAGGTTCTCTGTTCACTTAGCCTGGTTCATCATCTTACACGTCTGAAATTATGGCTGAAGTGAGCAGAGAGGGCCCCTTTACAGTACAGCACCCACTAAAACCCCTTTGAGTGAGGTTTGCCCAAGGGGCTTTCCAATAAGGAGTACTTCTTGGAAGAATAAGCGTCCTCAGCTGTGGCCTGTGTGAAAGAAAGACTTTGCCTCTCCTAGCAGGAGCCTTTAATACCTGTTTAACCAAGAAAAAGAGGGCTGGTGTAGTAGTGCAGATCATCTGGGGGTGATGTTTTTGCCTCTCCTTCTGGAGTACAGCCCTCCTTCTCTTGGCTGTCAGCAGCTCCCCCCTCCCCACAGGACCCCACTGAATGATCACTGCTCAGGGCCTTTGGGTGGCTTGTGCCATTTCTTCCTGGAGACTTAGGAAACCTGTTTCTGGGACAGCAGGACATTACTCAACCAGTGCAAACAGGTAGCTAGGATGTCCTCTTGGTTTTCTTATGTCCCAGGGCCCTGTGGTCACATGTGCCAGGCAATGATACAGGGCCAATATCTGATTCGGGACTTCTGTTACAGTTGTGGAAACACTGTTGTACTTCCTCTGACTTGGGGTTCCCTGCTGAACCCCAGCCTGCAGGCCCTCCCTCGGTACTTGAGCCCTCAGCCCAGGCCATGTGGCCAAAGAGGGAATGAGCTTTATGTCACTCTGCTCCTAACCCCAGAGGATGGGGCTTTTCTGGAGCATGGTTGCTTTCGCTGACTTCTCCGAGCCATTAAGACAGCTGTGGGAACTGTGCACACGGCTGTGGTACAGCCTTTATACTCCAGTCAGTGCCCTCAATTTCCTGGAGTACCCTGTACTGGGCGTGGTGAGCTCACGGAGGCTGAAATCCCTCTTGCAGGAATTTTATTCTGCTTTCTGCATCAGGCAGTTTGGGAATTTTTGTCATCAGAACACCTGCCCTCCTTTCACAGTCTGGTGGCTACTGGGAAGCAGTGACTGAAAACTGACACCTGTCAGTCAACCCTAGGTTGAGTATCCACCACCTGCCAGCTATCACCTTGGCCTTGAAAATGTGTTTATTTCAAATGGAAATTAACTAGATGCCGGGGTATGCAGAAATGCTCCTTACCCAGCTCACAGCTTTCAAAGGTAGGCCTCAGTCAGTGGAAAATGCCATTTCATTTACCTGATGGATGGTAGAGGGTATCCTCTCTCTATTTAAGAGTAGCTCCAGCCAGGGTGGACTTGGCTCTGTCTCCAGAGGGAGAGCTCAGTGTTCTCTGTGTTAGGAACAGTGTTTGGATGGTCTCTGTACTCTGCCAAAGCCAAGAAAGTGAGAGCCAGATGAGGAAAAACACTTGCCCAAGGTCACACAGCTGACCAGAGGTGGCTAAATACAGACCACTCCCGACATCTCCATGTCTGTCTCCTCTCTTCTTCATGAACGGTTACTTCACGTATGTGATCTCACTCCTTTATTCAGCAGAGGTCTGAAATTGTCCTCTTGAGTGAGAGTTTCCAGAGGATAGCCTGGGATTCTATGCAGTCAACAAGTACCCCTGCCCCACCTCCAGGATTTGCATCATGGGGAGCTTTGGACGATTCTGGGCCACACCATCCCTGCTGTTGCTGGCTGAGAGCTCGGTGGGAACCTTGGAGCCGTTGAGAGACTCCAGAAATGAGGCCAGCAGATATTTCTCAAATCGTAATCTCACAGCCGTACTTCATGCAGGTGTCTTTGGGCCACCGGAGGAGAGGTGTCCCCGGAGAGTGGAGAGGTGTGGTTGGAGAACTCTGCTCTACAATGAGTGTTCTGCAGCTTCCATGGTTAAGGTCGGCAAAGTCTGCCCTAGAACCTCTTGCTCTCCCCCTCCTGTCGTTTAGGAGGCCTAGAACACATGTGTGTCAGCCTATCCTGGTGGGTGGTCTGCAGAAGCCTTCAGCCCTTGAGACCCCAGGCTCCTGAGCCTGGGGTGGACACTTTCCCAACTGGCCCATCAGATTGACGGGGAGCCAGTGGGTTTTGGTGCTCTTCAAGATCCAAGTGGAAGGGGAGTGGGGGCGCACAGGAGCCCAGGCTGCAGGGTCCTGCCTGCCTGTCTGTGTGTGTTCTCCAACACACTTTCGGTTGTTTTCCTCATCATCAAAATCTGGGTGCAGCCCCTCTACTTCGGAGACAATCCATGGTCCTTCGTTCCTCTTGGCTGACCTTGTGCTTGCCTAAAGCTTTCTCTGGCGTTGATGACCATGCTGGAGATGGGTGGGTAACTCCACATTTGTCTGTCCCTAGCCCCGCCTCTGCTTCTGCCAGCCAGAAAGGGCCACTTGCAGGATGATAATGGGGGAAGGCTGACTACCCTGTGACATTCTCATAGACACAGTAAAGGGATGAATTCCTTCTCCTAATGTCATACACTGGCATGGCCCGAGCATCCTCAAACATGGAGTGGGAGTGTGATGACTTGGGGCCCTAGAATAGCTTAAGATGGTGGACTTCGTATCTAACTTCCTGGAGAAACGTGTCACCTGTGTGGCCTGTCCACAGAGTTGATGTTAAATTGTGGCACAATTGTTTGAATGGTAGCTCTCCACAGTACACATGTGCAGGCTGAGAACTGTTTCCATCATGGTTCTTTTAGGCAGTTGCTGACGGCAGCGGGGGTCCAGAGCTTAGGGATCGGATTGCCCTTTGACTGTGGTCTGGGACCCTGCCTTTCATGGCTGTGGAATTTTTCCTCCTTTTGGTACTTTAGTGCCGGGCATCATGCCGGAGCTGCTGGAAAGGCTTCTCTGTGGTGCAGCTTGCCTGCCAGCGGCTCTACTGTTAACCTTTGGGGTTTGCTCACAAAATAGAAACTCTTTGTAGGTCAGTTTGTCAGTAATTTTGGCAGCTGTGGGGCCACCGAGGGAATGAGGCTTGGTTCCCACTCGTCTCTCACGTTCAGTTTGGAGACTTTTGCAGAACCCTTCCCCGGGAGGCCCACTCACCCCTTCCGGAAATGAGAGCCACTTTTCTCTGACCTGGTTTTGAATCAAGCAAGGTGTGATTCCCGGATGCTGGAGATGCACAGCCCAGGAGAAGGAATTCAGTCCACACGTGGCCTGTAGGCTGCACTCCTGCAGCTCTAATCTCCAGGCCGGGCCATGCTTCTGTCAAGCAGATTCCCGTTTGGGAGGGGTTGTACACACCTGTTCCCGTGGGATCACCAAATCCACCGGAACCTCCCTGTGCAGGCCATGGTAAGCAGGCCTGCCTTGTGATTGCCAGCAGCACTGGACAGTGGACAGTCCTATAACCTCCGCCTCACATCAGCTTGGCTCCTGGGGTTGGAGGGCACATGAGGTAGCCTTGTGGCTTTGTCCTACGCTAAGGGCTGTGGTAGGACTGAGAGTTGGCGATTGGGCTTGTGAAGCTGGGAGGGGTGTGCTGTTGGAAAGGCTGCCACTCAGGCAGTTCTGAAGGAGGTGTCCTAGAGTGGTCAGGGAGAACTTCCTGGCAGAGGCATCAGTGACCTGGACTCTGGTCTCCTCATTGGTCATTTTGAGCCTAAACAGAGTGAGGCTGAGAATGGAGTATCTCAGATTCAAGACAGAAAGCTGACACTGTTGAGTGGGGAATAACATGATGGGTTAGAAATTAAGGGGCGGAGAGATGGCTCAACAGTTAAGAGCACTGACTGCTCTTCCAGAGGACCGGGGTTCAATTTCCAGAACCATCAGGGTGGCCCACAACTGTCTATAACTTCAGTCCCAGGGGATCTGATGCCCTCTTCTGGCCTCCTCAGGCACCAGACATGCACACACTGCACAGATATACATCCAGGCAAAACACTCATACATATTAAATAGACAAATAAATAAATAGATAGATAGATGAATAGATAAATAAATAAATGCAATTTAAAGCTGAGCATGGTGCTGCACGCCTTTAATCCCAGCACTAGACAGGCAGAGGTAGTTCTGAGTTCAAGGCCAGCCTGTTCTACAAAGTGAGATTCAGGACAGCAGAGCCGTTACACAGAGAAACTCTGTCTCGAAAAACAAAAGAAGAAGAAGCAAAAAAAGAAAGAAAAAATTTCAATTCTGATCAAACAATAATTGAATAAAACTGTGTGTAAGATCTGAGTTGACTTGAACTTGGGAGAGGACGCCACAGCAAGGCTGAGGTGTAGAGCAAGGGCTGGTCACCCATAGAGGAGGGCTGGGTGCCAGGCAGAGAAGGGGAAGAGGGCCAGTGCCTCTGGGCCCTGAGGAGTCTGTGTTTATGCCCAAGGCTATCTTTCTGTTCCCTCCTCCAGGAGGGCAGGCTGAGGCTGCTCTCCAGATGCCCCTGGGATGCTAGTGTGACTTCCTGATCCTAAGGCTGAGGGTGACTTCTGTCAGCAGGTCTCAGGGGTAAGCCTGGAGCTTTCCCAGCCCCCTCATACCTGTCCTGCACTGACTCGTGGAGCCTATGTATACAGCCTCTTTCTAGAGAGTGCTTCCCCTGTGACCATGGTGGGATGCCAATCATTCCCATGAACCTTGTGACTGTGAGCATCCCCCCTCCTGGGACCCAGAGTCCAAGTCCTAACCTGCAGAGAGCAAGTATCTTACAGTGGCCATTGTTGTCTGTCCTTTGAATTTTAGCAGGACAAGGGCCATGGTGATATTAGCCACAAGTAGCACCTATGTACCAGGTGGTGAACACTGGGTTCTCACCTGCATCTCCCCATTTTGTTTATAGGAAATGTAGAGGTAAAGGGACCCGCTGGAGGCCATACAACCAGCAGGTGTCAGTACTGGGCTGGAGCCCAGGTATTGTGGTCATCTATGGCCTTGACCGCCATGCTATGTTGCTCTGTGAATCCTGAAGCCTCCTGGCCTGTGGAATTCTGATTTGGACTGGCAGTGGCCCCTGGATCACCATCTTTAGTGTGTTGCATGGATGCCTAAGGAATCCCAGACAAGGATTCTGCTCCAGGCCATGGGTCTCTCCCCGTGGACCTCCGTGGCACACCATGAGCTGATTTCCCCCACTTTTCTCCTTTTGCCCCGTCTTTACAGCAGTGCATTAGAGAAATCTGCAGACAATGTGTCTGCCCAAGAACCCCTCACAAGGCAGCTGAGTATTAGGAAAATTCGTGAAATGAAGCTCGGAGACCGCCAGCCAGCCGGGGCCCCTTCTGAGCAATGATGATTTATCTGCACAATGTGGCGGTCATTAGTGTCACTGGTGTTGAGAGTGTGCACAGCCCGGGTCTGGCCGGGAGCCTCTGGGGCCATTACCAGCTAATGGCTCAGTGTAGGCAGAGGAGGCCTGCGGTCAGTCTCGCTGCAGGCGGGTAATAAACGTCACTAGCTACCTCCTTGCTCCCCACAAGAGGGGGGCCAGCTCACGGCGCCCCACTGGGCCCAATCTCCACAGTTAGGGGGCTTCTCTTGGCACTTACTGGAACACAGAGACCAAAAAGTTACTTGGAATTTTGTCTTTCTGATTTAGAGAGGTTCCTAGGCTCTTGGCTTCACTGGCTTAGCTTTTGGGGTGTCTCCTTGTAGGGCTGTGTGGGCTTGTCCTTTCTAGTGAGGTGCTGCCCCACCTTGGGGTCACTGCTGCCTCCATACTCGGGAAGGTCTTCCTTTGAGCAGAGGCCAAGGCCAATGCGGTAAGGTGTACCCACACCAGCAGCTCACAAACCCGGTAACAGACCACTCCTGCTGCTAGTCTTTCCCTCACCTTCCCTCCCACCCCCTCCCCCCTCCCCCAGGACAGCTGCCATCCAGAGTCTTCCACCATAGCTGTTTGCCTGTTTCAGGATATCTGCACAAACTCATGGTATACTGACTCTGGGTCTGACCTTAGGCCAGCGTTTGTCCGTGACATCCGTCCAGGGGGCTGGAATGAAGTTGGTGCCTTATTCCTTTTTATTGTTGTGTGTTTTGTTGTTCTATATCACTGTGTTCAAAGTGGTGTTTCACTGATTTGGGTTTAGGTTGTTTCTGTTTGGGTCTGTCGTGAATTACGTTATAGAGGCCATCTGGGTTCCATGTTCAGCTGTCGAAGCCCTGTACTGGGAAGAGCCTTCCCATATGCTGAGTGGCCTTAGGCAGGTGGATTGGACTGTCTGAGTCTCTGTTTATAAAGCTGTAAAATGTGAATGAAAGTATGGATGCTTAGCAATCCAGGGTGCTCTGGACTCCCCTGAGCACAAACTTGTGTGGTCGTGGGATAGGGAAGGAGCGGCCGAACTGTATGAAGGGCTGGGATGGGAGAAATCTTTCTGGAGAAGTCACCAAGGCTTTGGGGCCCTTTGGTTGAGGAATGGGCAAGAACTGAGACTTGGATTAGAGGCCAGTGATGGGCCCCTCTGCTTTGTAGTGCTTTCTTACACCCGTTGACTTGAGGATTTGGGAATTCTCAGAACCCTGGACACCGAGAACAGAGTCACGGTATACAGCTTGCATTTGCTTCTGCAGCACATCCGTGTGTCCCACCCAGCAGGCTTTCCAAAAAGATGCAGGATGGGAACCACGTGTTTAATTTGAAATTTTCTGTCCACCACATTAAGAGCAAAGTAATAAATTTAATAAATTATTAAAGTAATAAAAGTAATAAAAGTAAATAAATTAAATAAAATAAAGTAAATTACTTTATTAAAAAAATAAAGTAAAAAATATAAAAGAATATATTTTTATTTAATTCAGCACATCTGAAAATACTATAGTTGCTCCAGAAAATCCGCCTAATGAGCTTTTAAATATTTTTCTATTAAACTTTCAAGTGGAGATGTGTTTGGTGTACCTGCAGACCTCAGTGCAGACCAACTCAGATTCAAGTGGCTGCAACTCTGTAGAAGGCACAGGGCGAGGTGTATGTGGAAGGCTGGGCTGACAAGTAGGATGGAGGATGGGGTGGAGGGCGGTAGCACCCTGAGGGGACTGTGGCCTTGTTCTCTCTGCAGTTTGGACACTCCAATCTTAACATCCCCTGGCCACCTGCTTGCACTCCCGTGGCTGTTCAACAAGTGACCCTCAGCCCAGAGCCGGCTCTTAGGCAGGCAGGTGAAGCTCCAAGCCCAGGCAGGCCCCACAGGGTAAGGGATGCACATGGCCCAGACTGGCCACGGTTCTGGCTTCTGTCCTGTGGGCAGGCTGCACATCAGGTGGGACAGAGCTTTCTGGCATGTGGCCCAATCATGCTATACCCCTGTTTGCCAGTCCCAGGAGGGGGGGTGGTGGGGAAGCATGCGGCCTTGCGCCTGATGTGCCCCCTGCCATCATCCGAGGCTGTCTTCCCTGGCGAATGCTGTGAAAGCGATTCCCCCTCTCCCCTGCAGCCACAGGGAGATAAAAGCCACGGCTGTGGGGATGGTAAAGAGGGAGCCAAATTATATTTATAATATTAAAGTGAGTGCATTTGTGCCTTGCTGTTCTCTAGGGTCTTTCATAAGTAGAAAAACACAAATTAGCATTTTCCATTTCCATATATTGACTAGAAAAATCGCCTGCTCTCAATTAAGACCTATAGCTTTTGGGATGTATGCAACAATTTTATAAAATATTTACAGGGACATTTGCATTTTACATGGTGTTACAGTTTTTCTTGTGTTTAGGAGGAAGGGCTGAGGCCTTGGAGAGGAAATCCATTCTGTGTTATGGAGAGAGAAGGAGGCTATATTTTTCCGCCTTTTCTGCCCTGGCTGTCCGGGGCTGACATGGGCTGGTGCTCACCTACTGCTGACCTACTCGTGAGTGTTTGTCAGCCCCTTTCCAGAGCCTGAGCTCCGCTGAGAGATCTATTACTTTCCCTTTAAAACTTGCCAGAATGGAGCTGTTTGTGGCTTTGTGCGAGATGGAGAAAGAGAACCTTTTTTTTTTTTTTTTCTGAATGTAAAAGCATGCTGTAAAGAACATAGCTATTTCCTGGATAATTTGCAGTTGTATATTTTATGTTAATTTCACCGAAAATACTGCACCCCTGCCAGGTTTAGTAGCGGCTCACTGTGGTATGAATAATTTCTAGCGAATCATTTTTTTTCTTCATTTAAGATTTGGCACCTTTTTAAGATTTTAATAATAGCAACAAGGATGAAGATTTAGAACAAGTGAGATATTAGTGCCAAAGAAATTCACGTTGAGCGCTAATGTAAAATAGCAAGAATAATTACATGGAAAGCCGTTTCCACAGATGTTTTTCCTTGTAATGTAATAACTATTTACTAAACTGTTTATTTTAGGCCTTTGGTTTATAATAAAATATTTATACATTCTCCACTGTAATAAAAAAAATATTGACAAAATACTATAGAGGTTTAAAAAGACAATTGATTTTTTTTTCCTTCTGGAAAGTGAGTGTGGTCTAAAAGTTTGGTGCTGTTTCATGGGAGTCACTCAAGGTTTGAGGAACTTCGTTCAGGTTTTGTTTTGAGTCCGTTCCCTAGGTTACAGGCTGAGGAGTGAGGACACAGGCCTTTGTTAGCGGCCAATGGACATGGCATGCCTGTAGTTGGGGACTTGATCTTTAAAATTTTTACCTGGGTACCCTTTTGTGGGAGCTGCATATCAGAGGTTCATCTACCTGCGTCAGGCCTGGCTCAGTCATCTGAGCGGTGACCTGAAGGAAGGTTTGAGAATTAGGTTCAAGCTTCATCAGGGGCTGATGCAGGCCACTTGAGTCCTGGGGCATCTATAAAGAGTTGACCTCAGTGCTCCTAGCCTGTCTACTGCCAACAAAGCACATCTTGGACAATGTCCCAGTGTGGGTCTGTCACATGTGGGTCCCTTTTTTGGCAGGGAACTGCTAAGTAACTTCTTGAGTCTGTCCAAAACAGACGTCATCATTCAGAAGGAAAAACAGCCCTGGTAGGCACAGGAGAGGCTGCTTTTCTCACCTCCATCCATGCTCTGCCTTCTAGCTATTGGCTCTTTACAGTCAGGATTACCTGGAGAGGACTGAAGGACACTAGACAGTTTGGGTTTTTTTTCGGAGTGGGGTGGGGTGGGTAGTTTATGGACCAAAACAAGAAAGAGATTCTAAAAGGGTTGGATTGGACCCTGCTGCCTTCAGAGAGCTGCTGACCCCGGGCCTGTTTTGTAGTGACCTGCCCCTTTCTGCCTCCTTGCCCTTCCCGGGCATCTGGCACTGCTGGTCCTCTGGGTTTATTTCTAAGGAGTCTGGAGTTGGCTTTTGAGCCCGGGGCACGAACGGGCTTCTTTGGCTCCCACAGGCTGTTGCTGTTGAGAGGGTATGCACAGTTTCTTTGAAATTCCCCACATTTGTTTGTTGGTAAGTTTGCGGGTGAATTCTGTGTTCGGATGTGTTAGGTGCCTTTGTGATTATGGGGTCAATGCGTTTGATTTTGGCTCTTCATTTCATGCTCGTCTTTGAGTGTTTATGTTGTGCGTTTGGATCTGTTTGTTGATTTCTCTGTATGTTTTGTGTATGACTGTGACTGCATGTTGATGAATCCCCCCACCCTCATGTGTGAGTGTGTGTGTATGTGTGTGTGTGTGTGTGTGTGTGTGTGTGTGTGTGTGTGTGTGTGTACTTACTGGTGTAGGGCTGGAGTTCCCAGGCTAGAGGCTGCTGGTTGAGGGTGTAGTTGCCTTTTCCACCAAACTTTCTGACCGAAAGAGAGGAAGAGGCAGGAAGGGATGGGCGGGAGGTGGGGCAACAAAGGGTAAAGCAGAATGTTTTAATAAAGAAAGGGCACACTAGACCTGGGTCTGAGAGCCACAGCACAGCCTATAGGAGGGAAACTTGCTACTCTAGATTCTCATCCATACCGAGAAGGGACTCTCAAGAACTCACATTTTGGTGTGAGCAATTTGAAGACGGCATTCCCTACCTTTTACAGGGGATGGGTTGCCTCTAGGGACCCCTGAGGGCCCTACAAGAGCACCTGACAGATAGGGAGCATTGTTCTCAGGGGCTTCAAGCAAGTCTTCAGTTTCCTCTCACTCAAAACAGAGATACTTTCCCTGTGTGTTTGCCTAAGTAGTGTCTACCCATTTCTGAAGGAAGTGGTCCTCCTCACTGGGCACCCCAGGTATAACACTGGTTTCTGGGACCTCAAGGGCCATTCCTCCCTCCCCTGGTCCTGCCAGGGCCCTCACCTTCCATTAAGCATCTGGAAAAGCTGCTCTCAGAGGCTTCAGAGCTTCTTGGCTGAATTTGGGAGCAGCCTGAGGGAGGCACTACAACTCCACCAGAAATCTCTGCAGTTTTCCAGACTTCTGGAAAGATACCAGTAGGCAGGGGTGAGGCCTTCAGAGAAACGCTGCCTGGACAGCACTCTGAGAGCACATGCTCTTATTCTGCTGGCCAGAATGAGTTGGGGGTCATAGCTAAATTGCCGGGGGTGGCATTCACCACCAGGGGTCTCTCCTCACTCTCCTAGCAATCCATGTTACCTAGGTACTGAAAGACTCTGGGTGTGGGGGCTGCCCTAGCCACACTTGATGTTACTCTGGTCCCTTGCTCACTGCCTCCTTCTTCCCGATTATTCTGCACATTGGTGGAGGGAGCATCATGCCAGGAGCTAATGGACCTCTCAGAAGGCCGTCTAAAGTGAGTCAGGTTAGGGCTAGGGCTAGGCTTTCCCAGGAGGCTGGGCTCCGGCAAGGCGGCAGCTACACACACTTGCACTGACTGGGTCTGCTTCCTACTGCTCTGCCTTTGTCCATCTGTGCTGTGGTGGCTCCAGCCCTAGGCCTGTGTGCGTGACAACATGCACATTACAGCTCCCGGCACACAGGCTTATCCTTTGCATTCACACTGCTCACAGGTCACACTGGGAAATGCAGCTCATGCAATTCACTCCCACAAGTGATTTCTGTGGAAGAGTCTGTCTGTGCTTTTCTAGGGGGCGGGAACAGATCCAAACTACATTTTAGTGCCGTATTTGCTGAGCGGCTGATGACAGCGTGATTATTATTAACTTTGCTAATTGCTATGTTCTTTATAACTAAAGGCAAATTACCCATCACTCTTTAAAGAAGGCTTTTTGTTTGTTTGTTTAAACTAAAATAATGTTTTCCTTGCTGAGAGGAGATGCTGATCACAGAAAGAAGGTGCAGGAATCATCTTACTCTCACTTCCCAGGAAGCTGTTGGTAACAGTCTAGTGTTTGTCTTTCCAGACTTGGTGTCTCCATATACATGTAAACACACTGAAAACTAACTTTTTATTGATGCTTGGTGTGTATACAGAAAAGCACACATATGGATAAGTGAGTAATAACTGTTGATCTACCACTATATGCAGAAAAGCTTGATTGCTATAAGCATGTAGCCTGCTGGAGTCCCAACCAAAACCAGGAAGTGCCACCATTATGCAGGGCCTTGCAAACCTCCTTGCCCATCCTGACTTCAGTAGCAGAGGCCACCACGGGCAGGTTTGTGTCCCTGCAGACTAGCTCTGTGTACACCGACTGTGGTTTAAGCAGAGCTGGTGCTGTTTTGTGCTGTAACCTCAAATAGTGGATGATGGCCGCTTTCTGGGTCGGCACACATTCTTCCTGCCATCGTCTTTGGCTGCTTGGCACTCCATTATAGGAACTGCCACCTTTTATACTTCCAATTGGAGCAGTTAGCGATTTACTCTGACAAAGGGCTCTGTGTGAGGTGTCCGTGATGGGTAACTTTCCGCCTTTTTCTCTGGGGACAGAGTAGCCAGAACGGTGTGGGAGGCAGGAGGCCTCACAGGGCTGGCTGGAGACGCCTGGGCTGGAGTGGAGGATGCTGGCACGGCTTCAGTCTGCCAGCTGGACCTCATCAAGTGCGGGTGTTAATTACTGGGAGGCCCCTGGTTCTGTGAGCAGGCGGGGGACGCTGGGGCTAACTCGTGAAACAGGGTCACCTTGAAACAGACGCTTTCGGGGGAAGCAAATTGGAGGAGACTAAGGAGAAGCGTAGGACTGGGGCTCTGTTGTCCCACCAGCCTCCCTTAAGTCACTGGGGCTCTGGAGCCTATGTCTGGGATGTTCACAAGGCTCCAAAAGGCCCTTGTGAAGATGTATTTGTGCCTTCATTCTTGGTTGTAACTGGGGTTAGCTCAGTGCAAGAATACCCAAATGGCATTTAACCGCTTTCCAGAAGTCCTTGGAGTCTGAGGAGAACCTGTATGTCTTGAAAACTTGGGAGTCTGAGGAGTGCCTGCGTGTCTTGAAAATATAGACCGTGTGAGTGCCAGTTCAGGAAGAGAACTTAGGTGTGGACAGGGAACTGCCTACTGGTGCCACGTGGGTGTCCAGCTGGGCAGCACAGTGCCTCAGACAGGTGAGCTCAGGATGGCTGGCATGGGAGAGCCAGGTTCTAGGAGAATTGGATGATTTTCTTTCCTCGGTAATTCTTCACCAGGCTGCTGCTTGGATCTGCTGCAGAAAAATCAATGTGTTCTGAGTCCATAATTTCCCAGGTTGCCTTACTCCAAGTACTTTGTACAGGAAAGGTGACATCTCCGGTCACATCTGCCCACACAGGGGTGTGTGCATGTGTGTGTGTGTGTGTATGCGCATGCACACATATATGTGCACACCCCCCCCCACAGACCTTTTCCCCTTCCCCCGTGACTCCGCCTCCTAGCACAGATTCATTGGAATTTCACAACCTTTGCATGCTTTTGTGAAAACACTCATTTGTGTTTGTGCCAGGCCGCTAATGGCGGACGCCAAGGTCTGTGAGCCTACCTCTGTTCAGCTCTCGTTATGGCGAGGAATGTGCCGTTAATAATGCATCTATGGAACTCAGCTGTGTGGGAGCCAAGTAATTATCCCACCACAGCGTTCCCGGCTTCAGTGTCATCACAACTGGGGCTTCATTAAAAGTCCTAACAGAGCCGGTGTTGTGGGCTGCGGCCTGTATATATATTTTTTCATTTAAATTATCAGCCTTGCTATGGCTCAGAGGTAATTTGACTTTTTGAAACCGCTGAGCCCCTGTGAATTCCCCTCCCTTCTCCCTCTCGCTGCTCCACCAGCTGATCAGCCCCAGAAGAACAAAAGGTTTATCTGAAGCTATGAAGCATATATTCACCAGCTTCTGGCGTCTAGATAAAAAAAAAATCAAAGTACTCCATTGAACATGTTAATACTGAGCAAAATGCACACAGCTAGACACTAAACCTTTACAGGGATTTGGGCATTTGAAAAGTGATACCCACATCAGGTCTTGAGCTGGGTTTCTTAGCCCTGAGTAGAGTGAGCAGCAGAAGCAGAAGAAATAACATTTATAAACGAATTTGAAGAACCGAGAATGGATGGCTTGAGAACGAGTCACCTTTTGTCCTGAGTGTTTGGCTGGAAGGGTAGTCAGCAATCGGCAGAGTTGCCAGCAGTCAGGACTCTCCTGGACTGCGGCCTTTGAGCTGTTGGAATTGGGGACTGGGAAGACGGGGTTCCACGTCTTGAGTTTGTTCCTCTTCGTGCTCTGAGGCCCCTTTAGCTTTCAACAGAGACGAGCTCGGGAATCTCAGAAGGAGGATCTAAGTCATTGGCCCTAGCAGCAATACCCTCTGGGGCTTCATGCAAGCCATGTTTCATAGAGCCTTAACATCTGAGGGAGGGCAGAGGGAATGGGCAGGAAGTCAAGTCCTATGAGTAGATCGTTCACCTCAAGACGGCTGGCGAGTGCCTGTTTGGCATTCTCTGCCACCTGTGGCATGGTGGTAGCATGGTGGCACTTTCTTTAAACTAGTCTGCCAAATACGCTTTCTCCGTTTTAGATCAAGGAAGATATTGAAAAAGTGTAGGATTTGTTTCTGCCTCTAGAAGCTTTCAGTCTATTGGAGAGGCTAGCACGAAAACATCTCGGATCATAAGCAGTTCGTAATTGAACTTGTGCTAGAGCATACGTTTTATCCCAGAAGAGGATGTGTGGAGAGGGTGGGAAGTGAGGAAAGGCCTCAGAATGCTGTGGCGCATTTGCACACCATTAAGACCACCGTGGATGGCATTTAAGCTAATGGTGAGGCCCAGAAAGATACAGCATGGTTTGATGCAGTACACACCTCCATGCAGGGAGGCAGATCTAGTTTGCACCATCATGGGCCCAGTGGGAGCTCTGTGCTCAGCCTCAGCTGGGTGGAGGGAGAACAGAGTTTAGCCCACTGTACACCGGATCAGAAAGCTCTGATAACTGGACCTTTCTTTGGTTTATATGTTCTATGGCAGCTGGGTCTCAGACCCTCTCCTGTGAGCTTGGAACCTATTTTGTGCCTGCATTATGTTGAGTGAGGCGCCTCGGCCAAGGCAAGCACAGACTGTACCCTAAAGGACTCAATCAGATGACAGGGGGCAGGCATGGACTGTTCAGATCATTGTGAGTGGGTTAGGAAGGGGTCCCTGTCTTAATTTCATCTGAGAAAAGATAGATATATGAAGTTAGGCAGTAGACAGTCATTGGAGGTTTGAAGGAGGATGGACATTCAAGCTGACTGGTTACGAGGAGTTCGCCAGAAGGTTTTGAGAAAGATAGTTAGCACATGTTAAAGGTTCTTTCAAGTTCTTCTTGCTGGAAGATTCCCAACTGGAAGCTGATGGATTTGGAGCCTTCCAGGCTACTAAACATTGAGCCTTGCTGGCCACTCCCTTCTGATCAATGGCCTGCAGTACAGACTGCCTTTTCTGTCCTTTGCAACTGCATGTCCTGCCGTCTGCTGCCTGTCCTACTGAGTGTGCTTGAGCACGCCTCTGGCTTCTCCCACACTCCAGTGTTTGCCTCAGCACTGTGGGGCCGTCCCCAGTGATTGCTGGACCTCACGGTGCCCCCGTTCTGGTGAGTCCCAGATGCCTGGCATGCCTGCCAACTGTCAGGACAATATGCTCTTGTGTCTGCTTTCATTGGTCTAGAGCACAGGGGATGGTTCCAGAGCAGGGTCTCCAGCCCCAGGAATGCAGGAGGCTGGGGCTTGAAGAACATTCGGGAAGCTGAATATTGATCCTTGTGGTGTGCACGTTGGGACTTGCGTGGGAAGCCCATCATTTCTGGAAAAATAGCTCTCTCTCCCTTTTCAAGGTGTAAGCTCAGGCTTATGTGAACCATTTTGGAATCTGTTTGGCTATGAAGCCTTTGCAAGGGCCACTGTGCCCCCATCAAAACTGTTCCTGGTGACATTACACCCACCAGGAATGAGGTCAGGCCGTCTCTAAAGCTAGAGCTGGGGACTCAGGAAACAAAGTGTCTTCATGCTGACCTTACCACCTAGGACTCCAGGCAGCATGAAAAATCCAAATCCGTGGGGCTCTTGGGACTGGGACTGCGATGTTGGATGGTCCCAGGCCCAGGTTCACCGTGGTTTCAGATCTGGAAAGAGAGGCGGGAGAAGTGTTTGAATATTGTGCCGTGAAGGGAACAGTCCTGCGGCGCGGCAGTTTTGATATTAGAGCAGACCTCCTAAGAGATCCCCTGGCTCCGAGCTGTGATCC
>CABHPR010117349.1:17018-45486 GCA_902168415.1 Peromyscus melanophrys
GGCCAGGAATATCTTAATTTATTGGTGTGCTGGCATGCAAGAGGGAATGCTGCCGGCGCAGCCTTGCATAACTATTAGCAAAAGATGGAACTGATCGGGGCTTGACTTCTCCTAAAGTGGGTTTGAAATAATCATCGCCTTTTGTTGTGTTTGGAAGGGCTTGAACAATTCTTAATTATTTAATTATAGATATGCAAGTAATACACTGGGAATGGCCCTGTCATTCCAGGGATACCGAGCAGAGGAAAATGTTTAGTTACCGGAGGGGGAAAAGGGATGGTAATTAAATCGAAGTGTCGTTTGTATCATGCCACCATACCGTTAGTGACGAGGGAGGGAAACGGTCTGCTGGGCCTCACCTTGGAAATTTTAAGGTAATAATAATAACATCAACAGCATCACTGCTTTCCTCCGGGTGAGAGATGGACAGCTAGCAAAGCCCTTTCTTTATCATGCAAATACGGGGTGCAGGTTAGACTTCCGCTAGGCAGCTGTAAATTTTTCCCATTTTGCAGATGAGAAAAATCAATCCTCCCGTCTCGCTTAGAGTCTTGTGTTTTTCGGATACCACGGTGGCCTGCCTTTCCCACCCCGTCACCGGCTGTGGCCGAGCCCCACCGTGCCCCACAGTGACTTCCCTCGCTCCTAAGAGCTGGCCCAGCCTTGACAACTTTGGTGACTGTTTGCCTGCATTGTGTGTCTGACGCTGTGGCACGCTTCTCATGACCGACACCTTGTAATTATCCCGTATAAGCACTCATTGTGTTCATATCATTAATTTTGTTTGGGCTATTACATTTGATAGATACATTAAGCATTATATAGTTCTCTTTATACATGAAATTGAACTGCCTTTGAACAGTCAGCCAGCTAATTGCTGGTAATTTGTGTTGCTAACGAGAGGCAGAATAGTGGTATAACATTAGACTCAACAGTCAGTTAACAAGCCTGCCCGTTCAGATTGCAAAGCATGCCCTCTCTGGCAGAGGCAAGCTGCATCCCACACACGGACAGACTTTGAAATGGCTATGACTGGGAACCCTGTTCCCACACCTGCCGAGACCTTGCCACAGTGACTGCTACGTAGGCATCGTAGGGTGTCAGGGAGACTACATGAGTGTTGGGGTGATGAGGATGGCTCTCACCCCGCTTATGTCACGTTTCGGGTGCCCGTCGACGTGTGATCACAGAGTTGGTTGCTCGGTTTCCTCCAGGGCCTTACCAAGTCCCTTTTGCAAAAGGTCATTTGGATAATGGTGGGGTTGCCCCATCACTGATTCTTCGAGCATTTCTTATTCCTTTGCCTTGGGAAAGCCTTGGCTGGTGCTCAGAGAAGCCTGAGGAAGGTGTGCTCAGACATGAGAGGAAATGAGGGGCTGTGGCCCAGCAGCCAGGCGGGTGAATGAAGTATCCTTCTAGACTGGCAGAGATCACAGAGTGTGCTGTTAGCTGGGGCTGAGTTGTGTCTCCCTCGAATTCTTAGTGGAAACCCCAACCACTAGTACCACAGGATGTGACTGCTTGGAAAGGGTCTCTACGGAGGTGATGATGTAGATGGCACCCTATCCATTCTCAGAGACTTGGACACACAGAGGTCGCAGGGGTAAGCACAGCAGAGGGCAGACCCTGGGGAGGATGTAACGCCACCAGCAAACCGGGGAGAGGTTCAGGAGGAACTTAAGCCTGATGACACCGCCACTGTGGCTGCTCGCCTCTGGAACTGTGTCCAGCCAGACCCCTCCCTGCTCTGTGCTGCTGTGTTAGGGCCATGCTGGTAGATGATCACAGACCATCCCTGCAGCTCCATCTCAGTGGCTGGGGAGGCCTGCTGCTGCATCTGCTGGGAAAGTCCCCAAAGCCTAAGGCCAGCAGTGCCCTTAATGCCTGACAAAGACGGCATTGAAAAAGGCTGGTGTGTGTGTGTGGGGGGGCGGGTATTCCATGAGAGCGGCACAGGCCTGTCCTATAAACCCACACTCGCTCGTTAGGGGCATAGGAATGCTGGGGAAGGATCCGCCCTGTCACTAGAAGTGACTTTCATGGAGGCCTCCTCCTCTGATGTACTGACCATTTCAGTTCCTGTTTCCAAGGGATGGCCTGAGACCTGGCGGTGCCCCTGTGTCTTTTCCTCACTGTACATGGAGGTGTTGGTGGCTATGACCCACATGTAAGGGAGGGGCACTTTGGGACAACACCTGTGGTTATCAGAGGCCATCCTAGCCGAATCCCATGCTTATGTCCTGCTGTGTGTGGCCAGCCTATCCCTTAGCACCCAGGTTTTAACGTTCCCTGCCCATGACTTCAGTTTGTAGTGTGAAGAATTGACTTGAATTCCTAACGCCAAGCCACAGGGATCATTCTGACCCTCAACTTTCCGACAGACTGTTGACATTTCCAGAAAAGCTGTGCTTGGTTATGGGATCTTTGTATTGTCCAGGGCATCGGTGAGCCACCGAGTGTCATTGGTGCTCTTACACTGTGCTAGGTGTCTTGCTATCATGGGACGTTCAGCACAAGATGCACTCTCTTAGTCCCGGTCAGTTGAGCTTGAAGCTGTGTGTGTGTTGGTGTGTGTGCATGCATGTGCATGTTTGTGTAGCATGAAGTATGTATATGGTGTGCAAATAATTTTGTAGGTGGTTCATGTATTTGTAAAGAAAATTATGTCACTAGGATAGAATTAGCAGGACTACTGTTTCTGTGACTAAATTATGTCTGCTTTCAGATCACTGTCACTCCACTGACATTTTACATAGAGAGGAAGTGAGGCAACTACCACTTCCGCCTCGGTCCCCTGTTGGAGTTCAGTGAGCACAGTTACAAAATGCTTCCCTCATGTCCCACGGCAGCTTTATCTAGGGATCTCAAAGGCCAGTGTCCTGCAGGGGTTTCCAGTCAGATAGCTGGTGGCCATCACATCAGAAAGGCCTGGAGGGTCCAGTTGCTCTGCCGTCAACAGGGCCTTTGCCCAGAGCTAGCCCTGAGATCTCCTCATTCTTGGTTCTTCCCTGTTTGCCACAGGCAGGGAGAGAAAGAGGATGACAGAGCCCAGTTTTGAGCAGGACACAGAAAAGATCTCATTTTCAGAGGTTTTTGGTGTGTATGAAAAACCACGGTGGGCTGGTAGGAAAACTGTCACATAGGGATGGGGAACAGGGTCCCCGAGGCCAGCGAGTGATGAGGCTGCCCAAGGGGAGATTCCCTTCTCTGTCCAGTGCTTTCCTGGGGTAAGAGGGGAGATTTGCAATGGCCCCTGGAAGTTTTCCACTGGTATGGATTTATTTATTTTTCCACTGAAAATGTAATGCGCGTTTGTGGGGGGAGAGATTAAAAAAACACACAAGGCATACATGTTCTGTTGTGTAATCCTCTAGAAGCCTTCCCACATTGGCTTCCCCAGAAGCTGCTTGCCACTCCTACCGATGTCTGGGTGTGCACGTGTTTGTGTAGACCGGCTGGGATGCATCTGTTCTCTTGTGTTTTGCTCACTTCATGTCTACAGTGCGTGTCTTCCTCCAGCGGCTCATTTGATTTTGCTCCATTTGAAAGTAACAGAGCATTTGTAGAGTTATAGTTAATGACTGTACCGTGACTGGTTCAGTCACACCCTCTGGCTGGGGGAAAAGTCTCTGAGGAGAGCCTCAGAGAAAAGGTAGCTTTTGATCAGAGGTTTTGAAGAGTGAGTAGGAGTTTGGAAGTTCAAACTGTTTTGGTGATGACTGGGGTATGCAAGAGGCTGTGTAGGATGGGGTTGTGCCCACAAAGGAAGGGACTAGGGTAGGCACTCCATGCTCTTCCTGCCCTGGGGAACAGCATTGCAGTTGGAATGTGGCTCCAGCTCAGGGTGCTCTGGGAATCTGTGAGCAGGAACAATGGTGGGAGACTGGGTGGACACAGGACATGGATCCTGGGGCCCAGATTCCCAGCGTGTCGCCTGCTGGAGAGGAGAGGGTAAGTGCTGGAGCAAAGGGAAGGCCCACGCAGCTGGCTGGCTACCCCGGTTATTGCTTAGGAAATGCTGCCTGGTGACATGTCAGCTCCTGACTGAAAGCGGGGTTGGCAGGCCCCGTTTTCTAAGCCGAGGGCCTGTCTGCCAGATCGCATTTGGATTGAGTGGCTGGCACTCTGAGAGCCTCGCTTAATAGGATTGAAAGAAAAGAAATGTTACTTTTCATCACCCAAGACAACAAAGAGAAACGGGGAAACGAAAATATTATTTCGTTTGAACAAATTACAGGGAGACTCTCTGGGGCGCTTTCAGAGACTAAGATGAAGAAAAGCACTTAAATATCATTCCATCAAACTAAATTTTTAACTACAATTTTTTACAGATAAAATGTGTTGGGAGGATTCAAAGAAGATTAGCGCTCACCTCAGAAACAGTATTCAAATTTTACCAGCTAATGGAGGCCCCGCAATAGCGCTAACGCCTCTAACTTTCCTCCCAGGGACAGAGATTTTGGTATTCTTATAAAAACACATCGAGCTGATTTCATTCCTGTGTCTCTGCAGACTTCATTGGCGTAATTTCAGTAAGTGTTATAAATGTTATTTTAAGTATTATAATGATAATCCCTCCTGACAACGAGCCTCCTCTCAGCTTCCACCGCCAAGGTAATGTTTACCTCGGATGGCGCATAACTGTTTGCTTTCTTCACAGTAAACTCTGTTCCCAATTGCTTAATCAGCCATGGAAGACAGGGAGACTGAAGACGTGCTGAATGTTCCTCCAATCACAGCGGAGAATGGGGGAGCCCATAGTGAGGGCTGGGGGCTGCCCACCTCCCCCCTTATTTTGTTAGGTGACTTTTTTGTCCACGCTAAGCCATGGGCCTTGGCCACCTCTTGAGACATTTATTGTTATACATGGCACACTTGGGTGTAAATTTGCTCAGCTTGTGAACCCTGGGGTCCTTCTCCATAGTTTGTTGGCCTTGGCCAGGACTCACCTGTTTCTCTGATGGGTTTTGGGAACTCCAGATTTTGGTCACAGCCTATGTTTCCTAGCGTTCCATAGAATGCCCTGTTGTTCTTTGAGTGGGTTCTCTGCTGCCTGCTCAGGGAAGCAAGATTTTATTAGGCCGTATGAAAGCGAAACTGCTCTACCCTTGGATGCTGATCTCAGAGGCTTTCTGGGGCATTGGATAACACTGCTTCTCTGGCTTCTTGAATATCCAACTCCAGTTGTGATTAAGAATTAAGGAAGAGCTGGGAAGGTTGATATTCATTACAGGTTGGGGAAGTGTTTGCCTCTATGAGTCCTGAGTGCCTGGAGCCCGGCTTTCTCTACCCTGTGGCTGTGGGGAGGTTCTGTTTTGAGCTAACCAGCAGTAGCCCTTTAATTCATTCAACAAACACTTATTGAGACAAGTCTGTTCTAGGCACTTTCCTGGACTCTAGAGAATGAACAGGTTCATTTCTTCCACCTTTGTATAGCTTTCTATGTAGGCAGGAACACTGAGACTGAACGGCAAACAAGCCAATATGTAATTGAAGATGGGGAGATGGACGATTAGTGTAGAGATGGAGCAAGTTAGGGAGTGTAGTATATCTCCAAGGGTCAAGCATGAGGAGAGCTGGAATATTGGCCTGGGATGCTGGGCTAGGGTGTAGGGTATGACCACAGAGGCTCCAATGATGAGAGAGGTTGGCAGAGACCAAGCCACATTGTCTATCAGTGGTTAGGAGCTCTGTGGGTTTTCACGGTCTTTAAGCCATCAGGGTACACTCCTACTTAAGGTCACACAGACTGCTATGGCCCTGGGTAGAAAAGGGTCATGAGAGAGCAAGGATGTGAGGGCACAGTAATGGGGGATGGGGTAGTGTAGCAGCGCTGTCTTGGTGCAGATGGGCCTGTGGACTTTCAGCAGGTGCAAAGGCTGTTTAAGGTCGCCTCTGAAGTTGGCAGACAAACTCATGGGAAGTAGTGCAGCAGGCAGAATGTTGGCTTAAATGGCCCCTTGCCACCGGATACCCCCGCATGCTCTTCTTGGCCCTACCCCCACCTCCCACTCATGATCAGAGGTCTTCTCTCTCTAGGGACTGGACAACTGGGGTGTCTTCTTTCCCCGCAGCCTGTATGATACTTTCGTGGTGGTCTCCAGGAAGAATGGAGCAAGGGCTCCATGAATTATGATATTTATTCTCTAGCCTCAGTTTCTCCCCTTACTCTTGGCACAGGATAAAAAGCAGACTCAACATGCCTGGACCTACCTCATTCCCCACCCACCCACTACCAGCCCTTTCTCTAGCCCTACTCTCTAGCTCCCCGAGGCTGGCAGTATAATTTAGCTCAAGCCTTTAGTTACAGACCAGGGCTAGGAGGCAGCTGATTTCCTTTCCTCGGGGTGGGCACTCTGAAGGCTTTGTGCTGGGGCTGGAGAGCAGGGGGAATGCGAACTAGGTGACTGATAATCAGAAGCATCCTTGGGGCTGGCCCGACCCATTTGGCCCAGGCGGGGTTCTGTCCCTGGCACCTGCACGGGGGTCCACGTGTACCTGCTCCTCTAGAGAGTGGTAGAGTTCCAGCTGATGCTAGGTGGGCAGCAGAGGGTTGGGGAGGGATTAATTGCTTTGACAGAATATTCCCAGTGCCCAGTTTTGAGTGAATTAACTTCCAAGAAAATGTCTAATATCCCTCTCCTGTCCCTTGGAGAGGTGACAATTGGTTGAGTCCATCTGTATCTCTCCTGTCACTCCCAGCATTGGAGGCCACCATCAAGGACTCAAAAATCTAAAAACAGGTGGCCAAAATCAAGATGGAGTGCAGCCCTCTTAGGTGGGCTAGGAGCAGAGGCAGAGAGGCAAGCAAGGCTTGGTTTCTCTGAAACACATCCTGACCCATACTGGATGAATATTTTAACACCAGCACATTTTGCTCAAGCCAGGAACACACAGGAGCACACCGCATTCCTGGCAAAACCAGAGAATGACCTGGAAACCTGAATATCGCAGAGAACAAAAGGTTATGTGCAGGCTTCGTGGAATGGGATTGGGGCATGAGAGGAGATGTGAAGAGTTTTACATTCCTTTCCTCCCTCCCAGGGCTGCAGGCCGAGGGAGCCGGGCCCAGGCCTTGGTACAAGGCAGCATGCAAGCCACCAGGCCCCAGCCCCCAGCTGTGGACTAGGCAGAGGAGCCCTTAAAAGGGGGAGGGGGGCGCCGAGAGGGCAAGAGGCAGGGAGGGGGTCTGGGAAATGGAGAAACAAACTCCATTTTCTGCTCGGCTGTGGTGGGAGGGCTCCCGTGGCCCACAGGCTCACGGAGTGAAGCAATTTCAGACAGGGATGAGTGTCTGGTTTTCCCTGGAGCGGAGGCTGCAAAGCCCCGAAAGCCCTCGGTTTCTCTTCCCTTAATATCCTGTTTTGGAAAGTGCAGTGTGAGAAGGTGAAGGAAATGAAGATGGCCCTCGGCTAATGGAAGAAGCCCTATCCTGCTTGCTCCAGGGGGACCGGGAAGCTGTATTCCAGCAGCCTGGTCAAGGTAGGGAGCGGGAGCGTGTTGCCAATGGGGTCCCTGGGAAGGTGGCTGTCTGCAGACAAAGGCTCAGGTTTCTGTCATGCCTATGAGGTTGCTTGCTGGCACTGTCGCCACTTGTGTGGCTTCAAAGGCTGTGATGGTGGCGTTCCCAGGACCTGCCCGGAAAACCCAGGGGTGTTATTTATTCTGTGACTCTACTTTTGCTCTCCTATGAGTGCAGGCATGGGCACTGTCCCTACAGCCTTCTTCTACCCATCCATGGTGCATGTAGCTGTCATGTGCCCAGCTCATGCAGGTCCCAGCTACCACCGAGCCAGGGTGTCTGGGAGCCAAGTCTCTAGGACAGGTTGACCATTCCAAATCCTCCAGACCCCAAGTCCTAGCTTTTGAACAATGACATGATTCTACAAGTGGCTCACCCCTACCTAACCCCGTGGGATGGTTAACGGTCAGAGAGCAGATGTGCTAAAGAGCCTGTTGGAGCTGCTCTGCGGGCTGCGTAAAGAATGTATGAAGAATGTCATGCTTAGACTTCAGTCCCACCCCGAGTTCTCGCATGATATGTATGTAAAAGTTCCAGAATTTGAATCCAAAGAGCTCCCTGTCCCAAGCTTTGTGAATGAGTGCTAGGCTGCCTGTATTAGTAGACGGGGATTGAAGATGGTATGCCTCAGTGAGGCCTCTGGTCTGTGTGGGGAGAAGAATGGGAGCTCTGTCCAGCAGAGGGCTTCCCTTATGAGGGAGACTTGGGCTAGGTACTTGCCACTACGTTCTCAGCAGTGCCAGGGGCCACCCTGCCTGTCACCTTGTGCCCTATGCCCCTCACCCAGGCCACTGCTGAGTTTCGTTCCGTGGATACTGGCTGCAGGTGGACTCCAGACCCTGAGCTCCCTGCCTGGTGTGAGCCCCAGCCATGCTCCTTGTTGTGGGGAGGTCATGTAACTTCAGAGTCTGTCTCCTCCACAGTGTAGTGGTGGCCTTGGGCGGGGGCCTCGGGTTTAAAGCCTGTGAGTATTCAGTGGAGTAGTATGCTCTGAGGAGGGTGTGGAAAGGTCTGGTGCTGTCACTACATCTGGTCCATTCCCAAGGCTCTGCTGCAATGCCTGATGAGGGGCTTTTGGAGCTGGTCTGCCCTGGTCTGCCCTGGTCTGGCCTGGTCTGGCCTGGTCTGGCCTGGTCTGGCCTGGTCTGGCCTGGC
Source organism: Peromyscus melanophrys (assembly GCA_902168415.1). Classification (NCBI taxonomy): domain Eukaryota; kingdom Metazoa; phylum Chordata; class Mammalia; order Rodentia; family Cricetidae; genus Peromyscus; species Peromyscus melanophrys. The sequence continues at coordinate 25,696 of CABHPR010117349.1, forward strand.
TGCTTCTCTTCTTTAGTACATTTGGCTTATCTCCTCAACTGGATCCTGAGTTCTTGAGAGCAATGGTGATTCTTATGATCTGTGCCCTGCTCCTGTCCACATTCTGGACTTCACACAGAGATGCTTAGTAAATACTCACCTAATTGAACATTAACTGAACATTAGACTACATTTAATTACCTAATTGAATATTAATTAGACTACATTTAAAAGACACTCAAGGTAGGGTGTAGTAGTGCATGGTTTTAATCCCAGCACAGGGGTGGGGGTCCCAAACACAAAGGCAAGATGGATCTCTGAGTTTACTGAGTGAGTTCCTGGACATCCGGGCCTACATTGTGACACTGTAGAGAAAGTGGGGTAGGAGAGACACACAGAGACGAGACAGACAGAAAGACAGAGAGATACTGACTGTAAATTCTCTACTTAATAAAGAGTATAATACACACAGCCAGCTTTCCACGTCTGTGAGTTCACGTGTATCTGGAAAATGTTTAGGAATAACGCTTCTGTAACTGAACATGTATCGTCTACACAGCATCTACCTTGTGTTAGGTTTTATAATAATCTTGTGGTGATTCAAGCACGTGGGAAGACGTATGGGAGTTCTGTGCAAAGCTGCACCTCCTTATGGGATGGACTTCAGTGTCCTCGGGCTTTGGGTCTCTGGGATTCCTGGAACGAGTTCCATGCTTATGCCAAAAGACTGTTAAAAACCAAACCAAACCAGATGTGCATACATATATATTGGAGTGGACACACATAGATGACGTCTGCTCTGGGCAGATCTGTGAATCCATCAAGCACTAGTAGGCCCAGGTTGCTAATGAAAAATACTGGGCCCAGTGAAGGGTGCTGACTGTTACATCTTTGCTAGCTGGATGAGAGTCGCACAGCTTGGAAGGACAAAACCAAGACTTGTGAGCAGTTGGTGGGCAGCAAAGCACATGGTGTTTGGGATTCTCCAAGTTTTCGGAAGGGCAAGTAGCCAGTTTGTGAAGAATTGACTGGGACTGGGTGGCTTTGAGTCTGTAGGTCTAGAAGGCAGCTGTCCTGAGCTTGCGTTCAGGTGGCATGGTAGCCTCCTGCTGAACTGGTTGTAAGGTTAGTTGCACTTTTGCTAAAATTTAGCTGCCCAGGGCTCAGGCTAACCAGCAGCACTCAGCTAATCCGCTCTCTGCTCTTGCTGGCACTCCCATCCCACTGTGTACCCCTCTGGACCCATGAGTCACCCCAGACAGCAGCACGCATCCCTGTCTTCTGGACAGTGACCACATGTTAGCCATCCTGTGCTCCCATAGCTCCTCCTCTATGCCTAGCAGGTGCCTTATGGCAGCAGCAGGGATCAGGATGAGGGCAGGTCCCTGCAGAGGGCAGAAGCTGTCTTTCCCTGTGGCTGCCATGACAAGTACACATGATCAGGGCAGGACAGAGAGCTGGCCTCTGAGGTGCCTCTTCTCCTTTCTCAGGGTCTGGGCACACCAGAGACAGGGCCAGGGCTGCTGGAGGAGGCTGAGCTTGTATGCCCACCTTTCCCAGTGCCCACATTCTCTGTTCTCACTTCACCAGGGACTGGCTTGAGCCTTCGGTGGGCCATGTCCTCTGAATCCCCACCTCCCAAGATGTGGTTCAGTGGCAGAGGAATGTTCTAGATAGAGTAACTCCCAGCTGTGCCCTGCCCCTGCTAAGCCAGAACCTGACTGCCCTGGGCCACCGAGTGATCTGAACTTTGAGAAGGACCCTTAGGAAGAAATTATTTCACCCAGGCCTCGCCCTCTGAAGGCAGGATAATGCTGCCCATCCCAGCTCACCACTGTCGGGGTGTAGCTTATTCTAGCTTCAGTTTCCTCCTGGCTAAGATGCTGGGCTGGACTTGTGTCCTTGGGCTCTGAATGTAGCCAAGGCTGGATAGGGTGAGTGCAGGGTTCACTTTGGGGACTCAGGGATCTAAGGAGCCACCAGGGGAATGAAGGACTGAGCTGAGAAGCAAGGTCTTCACTGGGCTAACTCAAGAGCTAAATACCAGCAGGGACGCCTGTAGAATTATTACACAAAGTAGCAAAGGGATGTGGGGAGCAAAGTTAATGCTGTGATAGCAACTTTTTAAAATATAAAAAAAGTGATAAAAGCCAGTTGCTTCCCCTCCTCCCATCCCCCCTCTCCTGTGATCCCAGTGGGGAGCCTCAGTCCTCTTAGCACACTGCCTTGGAGCAGGAAGTCTGTGATGGCTCCTGGTTCTGGCTGGCATGAGCTGAATCCTTCACTACAAGTGGGAAAGCCACATCTGCGTAGCAGGCTCCGTGGGCCAGCCGGGCATCTGGGCCTCATGGCAACTTAAATGCCTCCGATTAGCAAGTCGGGTGGGAAGAGGTGCTAAAAGGACTCCTCACTGCCTCTTCCACTGGCATATATTGAAGGGAGTTTGGGTATGAAACTATTAAAATGTTATTTTGATAATTAAGCCCACAGCTGTTCTGAGGGCGGCAGGGGCAGGCATTGTGCGAACAGCAGAAGGCAGGATGCTCTCCCAGGCTCCAGGAGTACAGGAGAGCAGGCAGGGGGTGTGGTGAGGGAGGGTGGATGCAGGACCTTGAGAGGGCAAGGAGGGGACCATCCCTTTCATGAGGTTCCCCATTGCCTTGGGTGACTGCAAGGAACAGTGTCGGGGACAGGGGAACTGCCCACTCTGGGGTTCTAGGTTTCCACACAAACTCCAGAGGGGTAGCTATGGGGACCCTGACGTCACCAGCCCTCCGGGTGGGGATCAACCTCAGCCCCACCCCAGACCTCCTGAATCAGAGGCTGAGTGTGGGGTCACAAAGACTGGAGTGCACTCCAGTTCAATAACAGTTCCTTAGTGTTCCCTTGGCGAGTGGGGCTCAGCTTGCTGGGCTTCCTGAAGGAGAGTCTGGCTGGATAAGTGAGGCAGGGAAGGTGTAAGCGGATGGTCAAATGCCACAGCAGGCCTTCCTAGGCAGGTACCAGATGACAAGGAGGAGCCCACAAGTGACAGGAGCTTGTGTGAGCTCACACAGCAAGTCACAGCAGACCTGGAATCAGGAGTCAGTCTAATATGATGATTGGAATCAAGACTGCTGTTCTTCTGGACATGGAGGGTGGAGCTGGGAGAGAAGTTTCAACGGGAAGGGATGAAGGAAGACACACGTCAACTCAGAATGAGCCTTCCAGCATCCTCCAGTCACAGTCTCTGAGAATCATTACCCATCCACCTCTTGTTGAGGTAGTCATGCATCCCATCTTCCCACACAACCTAGCATGCCCCATGTCTCCAGCTCTACTGCTCAGTACCACCTTCTGGTATTCCATTCATCTTATCCATCACTTGATCTGTTAACATGTTCCTCTAGCTGTCTACATATTAAATGGCCATCTGCACACCTATTTCCTTATCTCTCATATCATCTACCCATCAACTAGGTAACTAAACCAATGTCCCTCTGTGTTGCTCATGAAGAGCCCACATGTGCTAAGCCTGACCATATAAACTGGCAGGTTCTCCAAAGTATGGTTAGACTAGGACCATGACAGTTGAGCCTCTGTCTGGAACGCCCTCCTCTCTACCTCTCACTGCCAGTGTCCTGCCCAGCATGCACTGAGGACGCTTTGTGTCTCCTCTCCTTTGCCCTGCCATTACCTCTGTCCAGACCTTCAGCACTCTTCCTCTGAGCCATGGTAACGGCTGATGACCTGGTGGCCCTTCCAACAGCCTCTCTCAATCCAAGTGCAAGTTGTGGGTCTCGGCTCTCCTCAGAAGACTCCAGTGGTTCCCTTGTCTACGGGAGCAAGCCCAGAGCTTTGCCACCCTACGTGGTGCTCCCTGTGTTTGCTCCTGTTTTTTTGGTGGAGGGACCCTGGTTTCTAGCCTGAGTGGGTTCTTGGTTTCTTCCATACTTTCAGCTTTGTACATATACTGCCTCAGTCTAGAACTCCAATACCCACACTCCTTCTGCTCTACTGGGATCTACCCACACTCTCCACGGCCCAGGCCCAGTGATTGGAGCATCACTCACGAAACCACTGTCTTCCTGGCATAGGCCATCCCTCTGAAAAACAATGTGTCTCTCGGCTTACCTCAGCATCTGAGTGCCTCAGGTTTGCAAGGTTCATGTTCATGGTGAACTGAAAGTGGGTCTGTGGCACCTTTACATGAGCCGCTGCTCAGTGCGTGGCACACAGTAGGTGTGATTTCTGAAGTAGACGAGTGTGTGTCTTCAGTGTGTGTCACTAGGGAGAAACCTAGACAGGCATCCTTGGAGTTGGGCTGGGTTAAAAGGCCAACTAGCCAGGTAAGGTTGCGAATGCTTTAATCCTAGCACTTCTGCAGTAGAGGTGGGGGGGGGGGGGGGGGTTCTGCGAGTTCAAGGCCAGCCTTGTCTACATAGCAAGCTCTGGGACAGCCTAAACTGTTGTTTCTGTTGGGGTATAGGGTACAGGGCATATGGTAGGAGTGGTGGTTTTAATAGATATGGCTCCCATAGACTCACGTGTTTGAGTCTCATAGGGAGTGGCACTATGAGGAGGTGTGGCCTTGTTAGAGTAGGTGTGGCCTTGTTGAAGGAAGTATGTCAATTATGGAGGTGGGCTTTGAGGTCTTTTATGCTCAAGCTACACCCAATGTGACAGTCTCTTCTGCTACCTGGGGATCAAGATGTGGGACTCTCAGCTCCTTCTCCAGCACCATGTCTGCCTGCATGCCACCATGTCCCACCATGATGATAATAGACTGAACCTCTGAACTGTAAGCCACCTCCAATTAAGTGTTTTCCTTTTTAAGAGTTGCCGTGGTCATGGTGTCTCTCCACAGAAATGGAAACCCAAACTAAGACAGTGGGTATTCGGTAAATGCTCCTTGAATGAAAACATTTGCCCTCTGCCTTGATGTTGCAAATACAAATTAAGTACGGACCAAGTCACGGTATCAGACGTTTAAAGCCAACTTGTTCCATGAGGTGGCGCCATAGAGGGGCACAGATGCCCACTCTCTGTGCCTGGACCAGAGCTGCAGTGGGCAGCTGCTGTGCTCTACTTATTTATGAGTACCCTGTGCATGACACAGAACCTGGCATGTCTCTTCTCTTCTAGAACCCACTCTGCTTCTACGCTGCCAATGTGTGTGTATCCTGTGGGGGATTCCAAGTGGCCTTCTGAATGTGTTCCCCAGGTGAGGGGCTTTAGTGGCTCCTGATCACACCTAGGTGGAGACCCTCAGTGTAGCTCATGAGGGCCTGTGCAGTGGTCAGACCTGAAGCCCCATCTTGCCATGTGTACTTCCCTTTGCATTTGCAGATGCAGGCCTTTGCCCACCCTATCTCTCTGGCTCAGTACCTTCCCCATGGCCTTCAGTAACACCTCCTAGCTCAGATTTGCTTGAACTCTGGGCTAGAGGCAGTCCTTCCAGGCATGTTCTTTTCCATCCTGGGCCTCTAAACCTCAAGCTGCTGCTAGTGGGTAACAGAGTATCCAGAAGGTGACTGCTTCCAGGCCTGTCAGATCAGACTGGTAGCTCCTGGCAAGCAGACACCACCTCATCCTGAAACTCACATGTAAGAAGAGGCTCTTCCTGTGTGTTCCGTGTGAGTGAAAAGATGCAGAGTGGCTGCCCAGTACATGTGTGTTGAAGAATAAAGGAGAGGCACACATACCATGCCTCGCTAATAGGTAGACAGGCTCAGCACCTTGTTGGGAAGTTCTGGCCATGTTGGCTCTTAAGGTGAGGCCCCAGAGGAGTACAGCTCAGGCAGACTTACTGCCTGTCCACCCATCCTTGACGTCCTTCTGCTCTTCCCCTTCAGCTTCAAGACATCAAAACTGGGTTCTACCCCTTCTTCCTTCCTCCACTTGTGGGAATGGGGTAGGGGGGGTATGGATGTGAGGGCTACTGATGACCTCATCATGTTTAGAAGAGAGGTGGAGCACTTTCTGGTGATGGAAGGGTGGGGGCCCTGCTAATCTCTGGACCCTGCTGTCACTACTGTCCTTATGAAAGTCCTTTCAAACTCATAGCTGTCCAGTCCAGCCCCTCCCTGGAAACATCCAAAATATCTACCCACCAGTGTGCAAAACATTCTATGTAGATCAAACCTGTATCAGAATTCAGTTGAGTTGGTGGAGAAAGTTTGTGGTATATACTCACCATGACTTGGAGAACACTGTGGAAAACTATTTCATGTGTCATTAATAGGTGCCTGTGAAGCTAGCTTTTGACTCTCCACAAGCTAAAAAAAAAAAAAAAAAAAAAAAAGGAAAGGAAAAGAGAGTGCTAAATCCACATTTGTACCTTGCTGGAACTGTTGTGGGCTCTGAGATACAGAGGTCTGTGACCATGGTATCGCCACTTAACCTCTCTGAGCCTCGAAGTTCTTCCCTATAAAATAGACATAGTAATACCCAGCACATGGAGATGCTTAGAGGGCTGAAGCTGGTGTGAATTCTAAGCACACAGTGGGCCTGTGTCAGAGGGCACAGCACCTGGTTACCTGTGCTCTAGCCACTGAGGCTTACACTAGAAGTTCTACAAGGCAGACCTCCGGTACATCTCAAGGCTTCCTCTCGGCTAACTTGGATGTCAGGTTCTGGGGACAGGGCTCCATAGCTCAGGCTCGCAGGTAGAGCCAAAGCATGGGGCCAGGCATCTGGATGATCCCGATGACCTGGCCTCAAGTCCTCAGCAGCCCTGGAGTCCTTGGACGGTTGTCAAAGCCACAGCTACACCAGTTTCATCCCCGTAAGATGGGGCTGCTCTTGGAATTGTTGTAGGGGATTAGGGTATGTCCAGAGTGGAAAGCCCTTACAGTGACTCACTCAGGACGCTCACCAGGCCTGCTCACTTCTGAGATGCATTCAGTGGAAGCAGTGGCTCATCAGGGCTGTCAGATGTCTTCCCCGGGTGTCTGCTGCTTGGGCTGGAGATGCACAGCACCTCTGTGGCCACGGTGGTTCCCACTGCCGGGTGTGTCTGCCTCGATGGGAAGTCGGAGGTGGCACTTGGCCTCTGTGTCCACAGCTGCTGCAACAGTCCTGCAGTCCTGTCTTACAGGTGAGGAAGCTGAGGCTTTTAAAGTGACACAGGAGAGGCAAGATGGGCAGTGAGGAAGTCACAGGGCTGGAGTTCATACCCAGAGGCCTCTGGTACACACAGCCGCTCCCTTCAGCCGGCCACTTCCTGTCAGGAAAACACGCTTTTCTCCTGCCCCTTGTGAGGCATCTGCTCTGGGCAGACCACTTGCATATCCAGAATCTAATGGAACTGCCCATGAACTTGGAGGGTCTATAGAGTGGCTTCTATGAGGGCTGTATGCCCCTTTAACTCTTGTCCAGGAAATCTAGGAAAGGCTCAGGTCCCTCTGCTGGTGCTCCATAAGAGAGAGGAAAGGAGTTTGCAAGCAGTTGTCACCCAGCAAGGAAAGCTGTCCCCCTGAAGAAAGGGGATGGTGGGCACTGGAGATGCGGTGACCACTAGTAGAGAGTGGGCCATTGCAGAGGAAATACGCTGGGGCTGCTGGAGCCTCACCTGACTCCTAAAGGGCAGACAGCTTGTTCCAGACAGTGAGCATGGGGACTGGTAGTAATTCTGAGGTGGAAAGACCCTGTGACCAGTTGCATATAACAGAAGAGGGAAGGGAGGAAGTTCCCTGTTGCCAAGGATCTCCCGTGTGGTTTTGGACAATAGTTATCCAATGCCAGCAACACCACAAGTATGCTGGGCTTAGGAGAGGCTGCCAGGGACAGGGATGGAGAAGTAGGGGAGAGGGGTGCTGTAGCCCTGGGTGGACACATGGCATCTGCCCAGGCAAGGGGCATCAGGCATTTCTTTATACCTTTGTTCAGACCAGTGCTGTACTAATACTACTAGGGAGGAGAGCAGTTGAGAGGAGTGGGAAGACAGACAGATGGACGATCGGGGCCAAATTCTCCCTGGGAGGAAGAGAAGGTGTCAAGCCGTATCTGAGTCACCAGAGCCCCACACTGTCGTAAATTGGTCCCAGAAACAAAAGGAGTCATCTCCTTGGTTCCTCAGATGGGCATCTCAGTCAAGGCTGCAGGCAGCCATGGAGTCCCTCTGTCTTTGGCTTTGGCAAGCTTGTCTCTAGTTCTAGGAAAAGTGGCCCTCTAGCTTCCCATCTTGCAGGTGTTGTAACCCCAGAAACAAAGGAACCTTTAAACTCCAATGAAACCGGAAATTTCTTAGGATGGGTTCTGTTTGGTCAGGCCTGGTCACGTGTTTGTCTCTGGACCTATCATTTTTTCCCAGAGACATGGACTGGTCCCATTGGCCAGGTCTCCAAGAACCTTGGGCTCATTCTACAGGGAAAGAAGGCTGAGCATTGGCAGGAGTGAAGTCAAAGTCAGCTTCTAGAGGTGCAGAGGCCGTCTTTCCCTGGCATGCCCATTTCATTGGAATCTCCCTCTGTCAAATGATGTGGCTGTAGCTGGCCACCCCTCAAGTCAGGATCCACGGGATACAGGGTCCTTCTAGGCCAAGAAATGAATCCTCGGGGTCAGCGTATGGTGAGTAGGGGCTTTCCTAAGGTCTCACGTGGCTCATGTCCCTGAGGCTCGTCTGGATGCCCATTATTTGTATGCCCTGCAGGCGCCAGGCCCGTTTCCAATCTCCCCAGCGAACACACTGGGATAGACTCTCATCCGAGGCTGACCTGACCCGCGGGACAGAGCAGAACTGACTGGATGGCAGACTTTGGGGGCAGAAACCTTTTTGTTTTGAACTCCAGGGGTTCAAAAGGATAAAACTCTGATATGGAGGGTGCTCCAGCATGGCTCCATTCCTTTCTGTCCCAGTGAGGTTTCCCAGAGCAGTGACACTGTCATTTGTGGTTGTAGCTAGTGGCGTCAGGACTCATGGCTTCCATTTCAGGACCGATGCCTCGACCTTCTAAGGGAACCGGCTGTGTTTGGTTCACTGGCTGGGCCTCTCAAGCTGCTGACTGCACTAAACTTCGTCCCTCACTTGTGTTCCCTGCCTTCCAAGCTTCTGCTCAACTGCTGCGGTCACCTCCCACCTCCCAGCGCCGGCCACTGAGCCATTAGCTTCCCTCCTCACTGGCTGTGCATCAGCACAGTGATCATTTTCAGATTTACAAGCATTAAATATTTTAATTTAATGCCTTGGCTCTCTTGTAATTCATGCACTTAATTATATGATAATTACTCAAATGAAAGAGATACAGCTGCTGCCATATCAGTTCTGAGGGAAGACTGGATTTTGAGGTGGACTGGTTTGGGGAGGTGCTCTCCCTGTACCCCTCCTGCCTGTCTGTCTGTCACAGCCCTTTCTTCTCCTCCTAGGGGAAGCGGCTGGGGCTGGGGTCTGACAGTGTACACCTATCCACTCCAGAACTGGATGTGGGACTGGTCCAACTGGGCAACCAGGGTCTTCTAAAGTGGTATTCTAGAAACAGAAATTAATGACAGTGAGCAGGCAGGGAGGATCCTTGGAGGGTAGAAGAGTCCCTATCCAACAAAGGAGCGCAGGAGTGCTGTGTGAGGACCTCACAGAGCAGGTGGTGGAGCCCAGAAGTGTGTCCCCTTTTATAATGGAGGCCTGTGTGTGCTGGGTAGTTCAGTCCGCTGATGATCTACACCAAGATGCCATGGAACTGACTTGAGCCACAGAACCTGGCCTTACTTCCCATTACTGCCCACTTGGAAACCTGGGGAGGGGGACTATCGGGGGTGGGGGCAGAGGAAAGATTGAAGGGGTGTTCTAGTTTACTACTCTGTAGCTGCTTTAAGCAACTTGGGGGAGAAAGGATTAATTTGGCTTATACTTCTAGGTAATAATCAGGGAGGGAGGTCAGGGCAGGAACTCAAGGCAGACAGACAGAAACCATGGAGAACACTACTTGCTGACTTGCTCTGGCTCATGCTCAGATAACTTCCTTATATAGACCAGGGCCACCAGCCCAGGGAATGGAGCTGCCCACAGTGGGCTGGACCCTCTTACATAAATTTCTCAAGACAATCCTTCACAGACCACCCTGATAAAGACAGTTACTCAGTTGATCTTTTCTGGTGATTCTAGGCTACGTCAAGTTGACAGTCGATGCTAACTAGGACAGGGAAAGTGGAGGGGAGTTTGAGGGGATAAAGAAAAGGTTGAGGGAGGATGAAGGGAAGGTTGGGGGCATGGACTGAAGGCTGAGGGGTTGGAGGGAAGGATGGTATCTCTTGATGGTGTACCTTGTTGCCCCTCTGGGTTCTATTCCTGTGCATTTCCTGTTTATGTTCCTGTACATTCTTATCGATACCTAAATTTGTGTTCGGTGCCTGAAGGGTGCAGGCTATTTTGTCAGAATGGTATCCATTAATATTTGGCAAAGATTCCAGCTCCAAACCTGCCCTGCTGAGTCCATTTAAACTTGCTACTGCTCAGTGGATGGGGCAGAGACCTGAGCAAGAGGATGGCACCAGCAGTTCTGAGAGCCTGGTGCTATTGTCCCGGGCCATGCCCTCCTGTGTGGGGGTGCCGGCAGTGGCGAGAGTCTCCACAAGTACGGGAGAGCCTCATGGAGAAGCCCCTCTTCTGCAGACTCAAATGGAAGGGGAAGAACTCCGGGTCACAGCCCTAGCCGGAGGGGTCCATGCTGCCCCGCTGCAGCTTGGGAAGGAGTCTGTTAAAAGCTCGCATTGGGACCAGAAGTCTTGTCAGGAGGATGGCATTTCTGTGTCAATGGCGGCTCAGGTTTCTGAATTTGCTGATTTTTCAGGTGAGGAACTTCTGATGCTTTAGAAAACCTTGGCCACTCTGGGCCTACCCACTTCCTAGGCACCGAGAACCGGGCAGGGTGTTGGGCTGCAGTGCGTTGCCTGCATGGAAAAGGGTTACAATTGTTCACCCGTGTGCAGGACCATTTTCAGCTAGCTTACAGCAGCTGTGGCGCCGTGCTGATAGATTAAAAGCAGCAACCAGCCCCAGAATGAAGTGTATTAGAACTCCTGCTGGGTCGAGCTGGGGAGAGGCCCACACAGCTGTCATCTAGGCCAAGTTTCCGACAGAAACTCAAGAACTGGATGGAACTCTCAGAAAAGTTAGCTCACTGGCGGTCAGGTGACAGAGGAAAAGGATGGGGGCTGCTGGAGATTAGAAGAGGGAGAGGAGACATGTTGCCTGCACCAAGACCAGGAATTTTTTGCCTCACTGGGACTTTTGGGGGCCGAGAAACAAAGTGGTTGCTGCAGTGAGGGCCTGGCCGGGCATAGCACCCACCCTGTACCTCATTCCAGCTGCCTGGTAGTTGTTGGAGTTGGATATCAGTCCTTCTGTTTCCAAAGATCTTTAGTAGCTCAATGCACAGTGCAGTGGTGTGTCCAGGGGTCCCTGTCTAATGTGACAGGTGCAGATTTGGGGAGTCACACCAGCTTCCCCTAGCCTGGGAGCAGTCTGCCGCCATAGTCGGCTGACCCAAGCTCTTCTTGGCTGCAGGTAGAGCCTTAGTTCTTTGGACTGCACTTCTGAAGGGGGGAGACGGCCTCTTTTGGCAAGGACTTGGCTCACAACGGTCTGACTCCAGGCTGGAGAAGAGCTGGTTCCATTGTCAGAGATGCCACTCGAGGGCCCGTCTACAGCACTTCCCTTCGTAGAAAAACTGAATGCTGAGGGAGAAATTCCTTTTTTTGGATATGCCCTGATTTTTGCATAAAGCAAACTGCTTCCCAGTGGAAGGGCCAGGTTGAGGGGGGAAAAAAAGAAGAAGAAGAAGAAATCCCACTAAACTACCATTATGATTATAAATAGAATCGCAGTGGTATATGTGGTCTATCTCTAGTGAACCTACCGTGTGCTCACACGGGCAGACTAGTGTAGTGGGTAAGCTGTCAGCAGATGAGGGAGCATGGGTGTTGGGTCAGGAGATTCTGGGCCACACTTCCTCCCCTGGAACAGTTGTACTTGAGAAGAATCCTGGATTCCAAAGCCACTGGCCATGGCCTCTGCCCATCTAGTGGTGGAGGATGACCTTGGCCTGCCCACGGTGTGATTGGCAGCTCCCAAGCAGACATGGATTGGTGCTTCCTTCCTGATGTGTAACCATCTTTCAGGTGTCTTTTGGAGTTGTGAGGGGACCCTGAGAGGGGTCAGGTGGATACTAGTGGAGGGCAGGAGCCAAATGGGCAGGGATGCTGCAGGCCCCGTTAGCCATGGCCAGGAGCAACGTTGCCAGGTGGCCAGGGTGTGCCTCTGGAAGACAAACTATTTGTTTGAGTCCATGCTCTAGCCCTGATTTTGAACAGACTGTTTAACGTCCACATGCCCAGCTTTTCTTGTCTGTAAAATGAGGGTAAGACTGTGGAGCAGCTCGGTAGTAGATCATTTACCTAGCGTGCATGAGGCCGGGGATCCCATCCCTGGCACCTCCAATAACAGCAGTGTTAACAAGAATGAGGGGATAGCACATACGATGCTTACAACAAAGTTAGGCTGTGTAAATACATAACAAGCACAGCAATTTGGTCAGATTCTTCTTTATTAAGAATAGTTCAGCCGGGTGGTGGTGGCGCATGCCTTTAATCCCAGCACTCGGGAGACAGAGGCAGGCAGGTCTCTGAGTTCAAGGCTAGCGCCTGGTCTACAGAGCGAGTTCCAGGACAGGCTCCAAAGCTACACAAAGAAACTCTGTCTTGAAACACTCCCCCCACCCCCCAAAAAAATAGCTTGACAAGAGTCTCAGACACCTCAGTCATCTGGTCTGAATATGGAACTTATTCAGCAGTCTCTCCCATAATCCCTAGCTCTTCTTAAGTGCTTCCCAAGATAGTGAGCTCACCCAAGGCTGCCATGACAACCAATCATGGGCCCAGTTTCAATCTTTATGCTTCTTTGGTGGTTCTCACGGGGTGTGAATACTTTCCTGGTTCTACTTCACTGTAGAGTCTGAAGACAGTCAGTAGCTGTATCCTGTGAGTGCAAACACCATGTGAGTGTGGGCACCATGTGAGTGCAAACACTATGTGAGTGCAAACACCATGTGAGTGCGAGCACCATGTGAGTGCAAACACTATGTGAGTGCAAACACTATGTGAGTGCAAACACTATGTGAGTGCGGGCACCATGTGAGTGCGGGCACCATGTGAGTGTGGGCACTATGTGAGTGCGGGCACTATGTGAGTACAAATACTATGTGAGTGCAAACACTATGTGAGTGCGGGCACCACGTGAGTGCGGGCACTATGGCAGGCCCAGCACGGGCACTATCTGCCATCCTCCTGTTCCCTGAGGGACAGGTGTCATTTTAGCCCGGTTTCTCAGATGAGGAGACATGGGGTCAGAAAGTTAGCTTGTCTAAGGGTCACGTAATTCTAGATGGGCCGTCTGGGACTGTGGTCAGGACTGTCTGACAATGAACCCCCGGTTCTAACATCTTCCTTTCCAAACAAGCTCAGAACCCACCACCATCCTTTACTGTTTTCCATGCATCTTCCTTCTCAACTGCAGGCAGCTCGCTTCCCAGACAGCGTCTTCTGGTCCATGGTGCACCTGCATGCAGGGGAGCATGCACACGTTGCCTGTAGCAGGGTGTTATAGCCCCCGTTTCTCACAGCACCATCCAACTGGCAGGGCGTTTCTGTCTGCAGGAGACAGAAGCCACCGACCAATGTTGGATAGTCCCTGAAATTGAAAGAAGGAATAATCTGGTGGACTGTTTATTGTCATTTAGCCTCCTAATGCAGGGCATGCATATGAATCGTCAGCTGAACCTCGGGCCAGTAGGAAATCGCCAGTAATTATCAGAGGCATTGCGAGCAGGGCGGCTGCAATCCTGTGGTCTTCGAATTAGGAGAAATAATGAATGCATCCAGAACACATCCATTTTCAGCAAAGTGCTGCATGGATTATAAAATTTATTATCAATAAAACTATTCATTTGTGCCCTATACTGCACTTAATGCACCTGAAGTGAGAGATTAGAAATGTGTTTAATTCTGGGGCTGCAGGGAAACAGGAGTGCAGCGAATTTGCAGAAATAGGAGAAAGTTAATACCCAGGCAATGAAAAGAGGGATCAATTTAGCTATTACTTTTGTGTTTTGGAAAAACGGGTGGTTTTACCTTTCTTTTTATGGTAGACGCATACAGTCCACTTAGATCTTCGGTTCCAGTATTGCCTTCTATGAATTAGGGAGAACATACAGACATCAATGATGTCTTCATATACCCTTGGGCATGCTAGTATATGAACAGTGTGTGTGTGTGTGTGTGTGTGTGTGTGCGTGTGTGTGTGTGTGTGTGTGTGTGTGTGTGCGTGCGTGTGTAGATCTCTGCACGTGTGTATACGCACACATAGTGATATGAGTGGCAGTGAAATTGTGATGAGGCCAGTAATTATTTAACAGCTGCTTGTCTGAGAAAAGTGAATTCTGATTTATAGTGTTTGCCAATTTCAGTGGTGTAAATGCTCCCATTTCCCCCGATGCCTTCCCTTTATTCTTTGAAAGTGGAGATCCAAGTTCCAAGCTACTACTACCAGGACACTGGATCTGATGTTGGGAGGATAAACACACACTGGCTGGAGGTAGTAAAGAGGAGCGAGCTCTAGGACACCACTATTTTATACACTCAGGTGTACACGCATGCATGCAACATGCACACACATGCATGCTCTCGCATGTACACAGAGGCATGTGCACGTGTACACATGTGCACACATACATGTGCACCTAGATATATACCTACAATATACTTTAGAAAAGAGAAACAAGATAACAGATGCTGTCTCTCACTCTGCCCTGAGCGTCACCTGTGTGTTTTCCCCGAGTGTCAGCTTCCTTTGGTGAATTTGCTCATCGATTTTATTCAAGTAAAAAGCAGTCTGCATCCCCAGAAATGGGGTGACTTCACTTTCGTTAAGTTCCAAGCAGGAGGAAAGCCAGGAAGCAGGAGAACTGAGGGAAGGGAGAGCGGGATCAGGGCTTGGCTTCCCCTCCAAGCAGCCACACAGGTCCATCTTCAGCGTGCTCTGCGGACCTGCCTCGGTTTTTACCCAGCCATTGTTCATTTCTCCACCGCGTTTGCACACTGTGGCGCGTCTGGGGAATTTCAGCAGTTGGAATATACATGAAAAGAGTTCCGCTCCACTTTCATAAGGTCCCTGGACGGCTTGGACGAGGCCTCAAGGCCCCATGGTGAAGCCGGCATCACATTCATATTCTTCCCATCACCACACACACGGTAGCACGAAGCCCAGACCAATCGAAAACTTGACAGTAAGCCTTTTGATTTTGCGGGGAAACCTTCATCACGCTGCGAGAGGGAAGGGAATATAGCCCAAACTGGACTTCATACTGTGGCGAGCTTGAAATCCCAGCCCCACCGCAGAGCCGGCTGATTGGAATAGTTGGAAACTGTGTCCAGGAATTCGGCTGCAAGAACTTGGCTCACAGCAACTTCTGCCTTTTTGAAAGAAAAATTGTCAACTGGGAGAGCCACTTGGGGCCTGGGTTTAATCTGTCCAGGCAGCAAAGATTCACGGAAATGATTGGCCAAGTTTCCCTAAAGTGTTTCAAGCTCCTGCCTACAGTGGGGATTCTGGGGCAGGGAGCAGAAAGCCAGCAAGGCTGGCTCCTGGCGATGGCTGTCATCATTGCCACAGCGATGGCGGTTGTCACCCACATCTTCCTATTGCTATTTTGCTAATCGCCAACCTGCTGCTTGTGAGGGAGCATAGTCAGAGGTTCGAATAAAGCCACACAGAACGAACATATGTTCTGCTTGGCACCCCTGGCCTGGGCTGTTGTGATCACGGGCTAGTTTTCTGGGTACACCCTTCACCCTGAAGACCAAAAATGCTAACGTGGAGATGGTGGGCAGTATCTTTCTTTTGGAAGTGGTGCTGGGAGGGGACCTGGCGCCTCGTGCATGCTAGGCAGGTCAATACTACTGAGTTGTAGCTGAACTAACTCACTTTACTTGTCTTTGTTTGGAGATGTTAGTCAACTGAGAGACTCTGACATCCAAGGATTTTCTTGTCATTACCCAGCAATGTCCTATAGACTCTGATGCTGTTGCTCTTGGCTCACGGGCAAAAAGCACAGAACCAGGAGGTGTGGAGTGTAATATAAGAGAACCTCCTACAACATCATTGTCCTGATAGGCATAAGTCTGGATGCCCCCAGGAACAGTCAGAGACATTAAGAGAGGATGGGGCCCAGTAACTCACTCTGGTCCGACGTGTGATTGGATTCATTTCCTTGGGGTAGACAGGAGCTGCTGCAGGCGCTCACTGGACTTCCTGGAGGATTAGGGGGAATAGGAACTGACTGTCCCCAGACTGATGCTTATACCACCCAAGAGAGTCTGGGAATTGGGGCTCCCTCCCATCCCATCTAGTTTTCCAGGTGACTTCACATAGTGTGACCATTTGAACTGAACAGGAAGCAGAAATAGCCTATGCTTTGATCCTTTTGAATGACAAAGCCACAGATCAGTCTTTAGACCTCTCTGACCTCAGTTTCCCTACCTGTGAGACAGGAAGCAGCCCCTGTTCCAGGCATACAACCTGCCTTATAGTATGACCCAGGCCTTCCTGGGTCTGTCCGCCTGTGTCAGGAGTAGGATCTTGAGCCTGGATTTGGGGGAGCTAAGGACTTGTTCCTACCTTGGACTGCCCCTGCTGAGACCTATATTCCCCATGGTCACGGAGTCATCCTGGGGCCGCCTCAGGTGGAGCCCCCTTCCTCACTGCCAGATGCACCTTGGTTCCTTCTGATGCCAAGACTATTTGGGGAAGGACAGGAACCTAGTAATTTCTTAGCTGGAAGGCGTTGTAAAAATGCCTTCTGGAAGTTGAAAGGTTGTCAGCAACACACTGAGCCTAATTGAGTCCTCAGAATGTGCAATTCCTGCTGCTTTCCATGGAAGATGTAGGTGTGGGATAGGTGTGTGTGTGTGTGTGTGTGTGTGTGTGTGTGTGTGTGTGTGTGTGCATGTGCATCCTGGGGAAAAGTGGGCACATGCTGGCTCTGGGGCTATGCCAAGTGTGTATCTACACACACGTTGTAACCTATCACAGGGCCCACTGTTGAGCAAAGGCCCCAGCCCATCTCTACATTCACTCCTTCTGTCTTGGAACAACTTCAAATTTGGAAGTGACCCAGGGCTGGGCCAGGGACCCTTGTCAGTCCAGCCACAGAGCAATTAACCTTTTTGTGCCTTAGAACCTTCTCTATACCCCCAGGGTAAGCAACACACACATACACACACACACACACACACACACACACACACACACACACACACACAGGCGTTTTAAGGGCATTTGTACCCAAGTCCTGCAGAGTAAGTTTTACCCACTGCTGCAGGGACACAGGGCCTTGTAAGGTGCATTGGTGGCCATGTTGCAGACGCTTGCCCTTATTGTAGTTTATTGAAGGTAGAACCGACACCAGAGACCCAACCCCACAGGACAGCACAATGTACCTGCCGTCCCTGTTACTCTGTGCCGACTTTGACCAGATACTCTTCCCTTACCCTGGGGCTGTTTTCCTACTTTGGTGTTTGGCTTCTCCTCCACAGCCACCTCTCTAGAGCAGTGGTTCTCAATCTTCCTAATGCTGCCACCCTTTAATACAGTTCCTCGTGCTGTGGTGACCCCCAACCATAAAGTTATTTTTGTTGCCTCTTCACAACTGTAGTTTTGCTACTGTTAAAAATTGTAACGTAAATATCTGATATGCAGGGTATCTGATATGTGACCCCTGTGAAAGGGTCGTTTGACCCTCAAAGGGGTCACAAGGCACAGGTTAAGAACCACTGCTCCAGTGCTCGGGACTCCTGGGCCCACACTTGAACTCTTTCATTCATCTGGTGGAGATCCTCTCCCTGTGGTGGGCAAGTGTCCTTTCTGCTGTGCAGGGCAGGGGGACGTCTGCTTCACAGCTGTGATGTGGGATGGGCATGGATTTGTGCATCTTAATGAACCATTCTGTATAGGTGTGGTTCCCAACCAAGCTGCTCAGTCACTGTCACCATCTCCTCAGCTGCCCAGAGTTCCTCAGCTGCCCAGAGTTTGAGTAGTCTAGTTTCTCACTGGGCTAGCCTTCTGTTCTTCCATACCATACCACTTTTTGCCCCTCAGGTACCTGTGCACCACCTGCAGGCCATGAGGACAGAAGGTGGGAAGGAACGCTGCCTCAGCACGCTTGCCCCCCAGACCCCATGATATGCCTGCCTTCTCCAGCCTGCCTCCCTCACTACTGTGGCTGGGTTGTTTGTTCAGCCAAGACAGCAACCCAGGAGATGGGGGTGGGGGCTGCAGAGTCTGGCCCAGTCCCCCTGCCAAGCGCTCATTTGTATGCAGAAGGGATTAGGCGGAATTTACCGTGGCCTCACCCTAGGGAGCTGCTCTAGCCCTAGGAATGCTCTCCCGATGGCGGTGTGCAGTGGGCAAGATTAGAACAACTCCTTCTGCCGGCCGCCGCACCCCTTCTGCCGCTGCGCATGCCCTGGTCACTCTCCAGGCCGCCAACATCGAAATCATTTTCATTTATACCCTTTTTGATCATCGAGCCTCAAAGAGGGCCTGCCTTGTGTGACAGCGGGTACCAAAATGGCCCAATTATTTGGAAGAGGAGGGAGCAGCTAAAAACAGTCAGATGCAAGAGACAGCACACTTGATCAGGGCTCATGGCTTTCTTCCTGCCTTCTCCCACCAATATTTTTACAGCTGCTGACATATATTGAGTTACATGTGCCTGGGCTAGATCCCAGCGGAACTGTTTCAAAGATCTGTTCACCATAAAGTGTGCTGTTCTCAAGTAAATGACTGACTTCAAGAAAGCACAGTAGTTTAAATGTTACTATAAATACAGGCGCTAAGACATTTTAATTATAATTTTTGAGTTATACAGTGTTCTGTAAGTACACCAGGCATTTACAAAAGAATCTGTGCAGATATTCAAGACACTCTGCCCTCTTGTGGATGGAGAAGAAACTGCAGGTAGTGTGTTCTTGTCGCTGGTGGTTCAGCTCTGGTTCACTTGTGGCCAAGATGGGAGTCTTGGAGGCCTCGGTTTGAGGCCTTGGAATCCATTCTACACATTTGTTGAGCCCCCTCTTGCAGAGGGGCTGTGGGCACCTCAGAGTGGCTGGGGCAGATGCCCACACTCACATTCATGGGAGAATTCAACAAGAGTTGCTGAAATATAACCAAAGCCAAGTTAATTTTCGTTGTGAGAGCAAAGGTTGGGAGCAAGTGGCGAGGGCTGCAGGTGTCTATACCTGGCAAGTTTCTTCATAGTGCTCTTCAAGTTCTTCAAATCCTCCTGGCCATAATTAGACTCTGTGGCAGGAGGAGACCTGTGGCCTTGTGACCTTGTGGCCTCAGAAACAGCCTCTGCTGGGTTGTGTGGAAGGAAGCCCCTTGGTGGGACTCAGGTTATGTTGGGGTTTTGTTTGTTTGGTTTTAGTTTTTGTTGTTTACTTTTGCAGTGCTAGGGGTTGGACACAGGGCCTGGCATACACTAGGCAAATGTTCTGTCCCTGAACTGCATCCCTGGATCTTTGGATGGGAACAGCTTTTGGTTATCGCCTAGTGTATACTCCAATGATGAGGTGCTAGTTAAGGCAGACCGGCCTGACATGGGCTTCTTATCTATCTGTAACTGCCCTTCTACCCATCTGTCTGTGTCCTCTTCCCTCTCATCCACCATTCATCTATCCACTTAGCACCTATCCTCTCCTCTGTCCACCAGACACTAAGATCCTCCCATCCACCTCTCCGTCTTCCCATCCACCCATCCACCTCTCCATCTTCCCATCCAC